>CAJDYZ010007722.1:12015-25401 GCA_903986555.1 Heterotrigona itama
GGCGGCAGTGAGCGACGACGGCAGCAGTCGCGTTCCACCGAATATCGTTGGGAGTGCGCACCGTGCTCTCTCTTTCTCTCGCGCCAGTCTGGGATAATGGAAGACCGGTGGTGAAAAGTTCGTCGCGAAAAGTTTGGATATTTTATTCGGTGCCGGAATAACTTTTAATATCCCGCTTCTAGGTTTATATCAACGATAGGAGAGAAAAAGAGGGACAGACAGGGGAACGAGGAGGAGGGGGATGACGAAGAACAGAGGAAGAAAAAGGAGAAAGGGTGAAAGGTTGGAAAAAAGTGGGCGGTCGGGGGCAGAGGTGCTCAAGGGTTACACTCTTTACCTCCTCCTAGCCTGTTCGTCATCCACGACTTTTTAGCCACCTCTCGCTCTGACGTTGCGCTCCACCGAGCTTCGTCGAGTTTTAATGAAGAGTTCGGGCTCTTATTGGTTTCCCCTTTAGAGCGACCGCACCGTTTCTATGCCATCCGGAGGCGTTCGCGCGTTTTATTGCACCCTCGGTCGCGTATTTTCTTGACGATCCATAGAACGGCGCTCCTCTCCTCAAGTCACCGGGAACGCTCACAGATGGGGAAGAAGGGGACCGAGAAACGTGGAGAGAGGGCTTTGCCCTCCGCTTAAGTCGAAACGGAGCGGAGATGGAATATTATATACGCGGCACTGTAATGTTAACTAGTTGGAAACTCGTAGGGGCCACCGACAGGGTGAGGTCGGGTTATTCCTTACGGGCGCAAGTTTCCTCAAGTTTGGAGAGACGGTAAATTGCATGGGATACATTGTCCTTCGTTGAACGCGCACCAGCTACCACGCCGACTCAACTTCCCACTGTCGAACTTCCCTGTGACCAATTTCTTTGAAGATCGATCCCTTGTAACCTCTGCCCCCCCCCGTCCCCCTCCCTCTCCGCGTATTCTTCGCTCCGAGTCCTCCAGCGAGTTCGTTTAATCAGTCGGTGAAATTCATTTCGCCGTGGCGAAATTCGAGTTTGGTGATCTCTCGATCGAGAGGATTCGAGAGGATCGCACGTACCTACCGTTTTATCGATCACAATGATAGACGTACCGTGATTCATACGATAGACAGACACTCGTAGATTGCCGTGAACTTGTAATTGCCGAATGGTTTAGGTTTCCGTTGTGCAACGGAGACCTATCAGATGAGAGACGATCTCGTGCTCTCGAAACTAGATACAGGTGACTTCGGAATTCATGGAGGATAGGATCGTAACTGAACTCGTGGGACTTGATCAAGAGGAAGTTGGTCCCAAACTACATGATACCTTCGGACTTAGGAGCTTCGTATTGACAACCTTGGGACTCGTGGGATCAGATACTCGAAACTCTTTGAACTGCCGTTTCGTTGATCTGAATTTACAGCATCGGATGTATCGCGATTCTCGAAAGTCCTCGAAAGGCCGAGATATCACGTTGACTTTTTTTTGACGCCAAAGATTCACATGTACCATTTTTGAGTAGTTGAATGTTTGCTTTTCGATGTTTTGTTCTACTTCATTTCGTTCGACTTGTTTCATCGATCAATCCTCTGCGATCGATCATTGCGCAGACTGAAACTTGAGGGCAACAAATTTGAGATGTAATTGCGCTCAAGTTCAGCATCTCCTTAACTCCTGCTTAATTACGTAGTCTGGAAACGCGTCTCGACAACTCTGTTCAACCAAAGTTTCTAATCCGTAAATCGTTGTCTAATATACACACACCGGTTAGGTAATGCATGTTTAAGAGAGGGGAGAGGAGGGGGAGGGTAGTTTATGCAGGGTAACCATCGTGTACTGTTCCTTCGTGGCGCGGATAACGTTTGCACAATTAATTTCTTCCCCATCAATTGAGGATCTCGATCCTTCCGTTTTATCATACTGGACACTTCATCGTCGCTATTTGTCAATATCGATTTGTTAAAAATCAATTTTCATTTTTTTTTTTAATCTGAAATTACAGGTTTTGCAGAATCGTGGCCGTAACACGACAAGTTTGCGCGTAAACCGTTGCGGAAGTTTGAATTGCATGAAATTACCATCAAGATCTGACGTTGATAACTGTGTCATTTAAATTATCAAGGAAGTTGTTTTATTGGAGCTGTACGTATCTTTGAACAGCGGCGCGATTTCATTGTTCCGGCGGAAATTATCGTAACCCCTTACGACTTTGCTATGGGTAAACAACGCGCGGTGGCGCACGGTTGAAAGTTCACGGTACACGAAGTGGATCTTTGGTGCGAGCAACGGCGCAAGAAACGCGTAATTATAACTTGCCAGTTGCGCTCATAAAATTGCAGTCGTAGCCATAAATCGCGACATTTTGGCCATTTCCAAGAGCGAGCACATATGAACTGGCAAACAGCCCGTTTGCTCGTCGAAAGTATTAACGTGGGTTTGTAATATTACACCATGTTCTTCCTTCGATAACTTTTGTTATTAGTTCAAGACGGATTCTACATTAAATCGAACAATTATCGAACATTTAAATCGAGTAATTATCGAAACAAATAGTTATCGAACAGTTTTTTATTCCTTATGTATATATATATAGTTTTTGCAACGTTTGTGATATTACAAAAATAAAAATAACTTAAAATGTTCACTTCATTCATTCCCAAGAATGTTTCACTCCGACGATCAAAGAAGCAGCAGGGAGTAGTAATTTTTTTCCATCGTCGGGCATTTCGTCAACGAAAAAACGTCCCTCAGTTTAATGCAAATTTCGCTTAACCAGCGTTCAACTTACCCTTTTAAATTCACGCGGGTGAAACCCACGGGCACTCGATTTTATTGTTCTTACAGAGAGACGATAAAGCCGACCGGCGGACAAAGGAGTTGATCCTTGATGCAGTGCCTTCCTGCCACCTCGTTTAAGAACGAGTATTTGCATGGGCTGGGAGACGTGGCGAATCGGAATTGCGTCGAATTCATTGTGAATGCGCATTTAAGCTGGAAGTCTTGGGACCATAACGAAGGACGCTGGATGGACTATACCTGCGCCGTGTGGACGAAAACTTGGGAAACCGAGGAGGAAAGGAACGAGGGTGGGACTGGAAAGTAAGGAAAAAGAAATAAAATGAGAGAGAGAAAGAGGAACGAGAAAGGGGTAGTGGAAGTTGTCATTACGCAAATTTAAGGCCGGGATATAACAGACGCGAGGAATTTTACGCTTTCTGCTGCTGGGGAGTTCGCTCATAAAAAGGAAGCTTGTATTAAAACACATTAAGTCCACCTGCTGGTAGTTTTGCCTCGTATCTACGTACGATGTTTTACTACTCATGATAAAAATTTAATAAGTTCATGCAAATGAGGCCCTTATGTAAATCTGGAAGATTTCATAGCGGTCCACAGATCCAAGGCTCGCGGTACATATTTTTCGGCTGTCCCTTATTACCATGGTAAATTTCACCATGTTGTAACGAGAACTTGGGCACGGCTGAACAAAGGGGGAATTTGATTTCGTGTGCTGTGGTCAAACTCTCGCAAACGCTCGCCAATTTGGGTCATTCGTAAACGAAGTTTTTGTGCATCGGTGTATCTGGATAAAGCTAAATTTATGAAGATATTCGATTTAAAGATCACGATAAAAAAAAAAAGATAGATTTGGCTAAGTTTGGATCAGAATTGCCACGTGTACGGAATTGTACAGTCACGCTTTGTAAAATTCGTTACTTTAATCATCTACAATATCAACTGTTAACTCTTCGTACACAGCTGAAAGAAATTATTACTTTTGTCAATCTTGATATTGTGTTTGAAATTTATTACCTCACGAAATTTATATGTTTCCAACGAAACTCATATATATTATATCAGTGATTATCAAGAAAAACACTGTTGCACTTAAAAACATTTCAATGTACGGCATTTAGCAAATAGCAATAGGAATCAATCATTTTTGACCTTCTGATCTTTGGCTGCTATTTTCGCCGATAGATGCAACTATAAAATTCGCAAATAGAAAAATGTTATATTATTGACGAAACATTAATTAAAATTTTAAGCCGTTGCATGTATATCTGATTATTAGCCACGCAATTGTTAACAGAAATCCAAGAATGTTCTCGCAATTAACAAGCTGCGTTACAAATATTTGAGCATGTCAATCGACAATATATATACATTTTGTTAACCAATATCTTTTTCCAGATAGTATGCGCGAAGAAATGAAGACAAATTGTATATACAGATAATCGATCAGTGCCATGATGAAACTTTTGCCAATTATGAACATATCCAATGTAAATAAGCATTATTAAGAAATAAAGTATAAAATGAATTCCGCCGAGTTCGTTCGACTTTCTCTTCGAGTTCGTCTCTTTTCGTTCGACTTTCTGATCGAGTTCGTCTTTTTCTTCAAGAGATCGTATCTTGATCAGACGGAAGAGAGGGAGAAAAAAAAAAAGGAAAAGAAAAAATCACTAGCAGTTTAAAGTTCATCGAAACTTTCGTCTATCAAGTCCGAACGATTCTCCTTTCGTATCCAACTTCTCGAACTTTTTCTTTTTGCCGTAATATACAATTCCCTTCCCCGTTGGGGAGGAGTCTTCGCTGAAGAAAAAATATCAGACCTCAGCACATTCTGTCAGAATCACTGGTGGAAACCAAGATTCTCTTTGAAACACGTATTCTCTTATTCGTTCGGGTGAAAACGCCAAAGGAAATGGGAAAGTTGTATCTCTCACGGTAAAGGAAGAAGTAAAAAAAAAGAAAAAAAAAGAAAATAAGAAAGTGAAACACGGAGGTAAGAAAGCGAAGGGAAAAGAAATGAAGAAAGAAACTGTTCTTCGACGCGAGAGAGAGACAGAGAGAGAATGACAGGATAAGAAGAGGAATGATGTAAGAGGAAAATGAAGAAAGGAATAGGGAGAGGAGAGGGAAAAGAACGGCTAAGGGGGTAACTTTATCTGCGCTAGCAGAAGCGGTCCTCGAGTTCGATTTTGCGCTGCTCGCTAAGTTACCTGATCTGCTCTCCATTGTCTTGTGATAACTTTGCGATACCTGGGCTAAGGATTTCCTTAGATACGCCGTCTCCGGCTTGTTCCTCGAACGAGAAGAAAGACGAAGCATAGGGCTTAAGTCGTGAAACTTTCCCAACAAGCCCGACTCCTTCCATTCCGTGGCGCGCGGGCTGTTGCCAAAGTCGTATATCCGCGAAATGATCCCGAGCGCCGCTACTTCCACGTGGCTCTTGCTATTTCAACGAGGAAACAATGCTACTTTTCGTTTATATACTTTACGATATGGTCGCGTATTCGCAACTACGTAAACACGTGTTCCAAGAGGGCTCGATATGATTATCTACCGAGCTTGCAGCGAAATATCATTCGCCGGCAGACACGTCGCTTTGCAACCAATCCGCGATCGTGCAATCCAAACGCAAATGTATTTTTCTTTCTTTCTTTCTTTCTTTCTTTCTTTCTTTCTTTCTTCAAGAAACAATTTCACATCGTTAAATTAACGAAGCAAAACGAAATCAAGAGTGGAACGTTCAGGCCGCTGTTATTGTCTTTTGAGCTTCGCGCAATTAATTATCATTATCGAAGGACAGTGGGAACGGAAATATGAGGATCCGCGAGCGGGATACCTTCGGATTCGATTATAAATAAAATTTACAGGGATACTTTGGCGTAAATGTTTTCATTCTAAATTAACGCAACGGTTAATTAATACGGCAATTAATTTAAATTTAATTTTGTTAAAACTGATTATTTGATCCGCTGTTGCTTTATTGCATTTTACGTAGGAACAATCATCGCGAAGAATGAACAAAAATAAAATTAACTCCCGAATATTTCCGATCGCTTTTACATTATTTAATGTATCGCTTTCGAACAACAACGCGACGCATATTTACGCGAACGATATTAATCTTTTTTTTTTTTTTTAATAATATGTTTGTTTTCCGTAAGACATTTGCGTTAAAACCGTAATAAAAGAATAATGAACAACGAACGCGTGTTAACATTCGCAACATTTCATTCATCCTAAGTTTCGCAAAACTTAATGGATTTAATTTTGGGTTATAAATTGTTAATAATTTTTAAATATCTACAATTTCAATTGTTCACTCGTTCACAATAATTGTTACTTTTGTCATTGATCCTTTCTTTCTGGTGTGTGTGATCCTGGAAAATATATTTTTAACATGAAATTCACATACATTGTATTTCTAATAATGGTCAGGAAAAGTCCGTTTTAATGATTCACATTAAATAAGAATTCGTAAATCTCATATGTGACGTAAGATACATAGAAAGCAAAATATTAATATAATATAAGTAATTGAACCGGCAGCAATATGAATTAGCTAGCGAGATTTTTCATCGCCTTTATTAGGCCGACAGATCCAAATGTACAAAAATGCCAAATTATGATAATTTAAAATGATAAAATATTAATTAATTTATATACTGAATATCTGCTGTACAATTGTGAAGGGAAACACAAGCATTATATATGTATGGGTTGTGCTGTACAAGGCACGTTACAAACAATTAAACATGTTCGAGAATATATTTTATATAGTGTAAAAATAACTTTCGCTGCGAATTATATATACGAGAATACATGCTAGTAGATCATCTTTCTTTTCTCTGCAAATAAATCATTTTTCTTATGATTTTTACATTGAATTTACTTAACATTGAATTTACATATTTATGAAACGAAAAGTTTTTATTATTAAAGACATCATTTAAGTATTTGATATCGCTAAAATATTTAAGGGCTGTTGCATCGAAAATCGAATTTTTTCAATACTTTAAAACTACTTTAAATGTATTTTCAATACTTTAAATTGTTTCACATGACTAATGTAGTTTCATTTGTATCCTATCAAAGAAATAAAATACACGAGAAAATAAAGTGTTCGAAAATGATCTCATTCATTATTGTATCTGACATCGCATTCAAAATTTATCGACTTATGAATTTATGTGTTTGTGACAAATTCGCAACAATAAATATAACGTAATAACTTTCTATAAATAATAACATTGATGTACGCAATAAATGGACTATTGACATCGCATCAAAAATTCGTCACAGAGAAAGATGAAATATTGCCGAGCGTTTGTCATTTTAATGTAGTTGAAATAAAAATGAGTAAAGATAGCTTTTTAAATAAACATGAAATTATTTTGCCTACTTATCGTATTTTATTTTTTACTTTTCACGCGACTTTCAAATTGAGAATACATTTTAGAAAAATAGTAGAAACATTCAAATGCAATGTTGCACGGTGTCAAAATGTCAATCTCATTCACTGTATCTGCCAGCTAATATATAAATATTTTGTCGTTTCGCAAACTTCTGATACAATTAACCGGAATTTGATAAATGATAAATATGTTTTGTAACACTGTATCCGAGGTTTATCACCTCGTGAAATAAATTGTAAAATAGTAAATCGTGACGCGCCGATAGTAAATCGAGTCACGAGAAATGGTTTTTAATGTTGACATAGGCGCATAAAACACGTGTAATGGTTTCTCCATTTATCTATACGCCCTACGACAGTGAATGATGATCGTGTATAAAAAGATAATGCGACTGTGTCAGTATCGAATGTACGCAAAAATTGTGCGCAGAGAAACATGTATCGAGTAATTAAAGTAATTCTTTCGATACTTTTCTCCGTCATCTCGATGTCCAGTTGTTTTATCACGTTCGCTGAAGCGGCGAGTACAATGCTTTCATTTACTTGCAACTTCTTTTTGTAATTTCATTTTAAACGACATCTAAGTCTGTTACATTGGTTTGATCTTTCTTAAGAGCAAGTATGGTGTCTTTTGTAAGAAACGATGCAAATATCCTGAGGTAGCGGTAAGATCATCTTATTAACTCTCAGCAACAATTGTGCAACATTATCATTCTTTGTCTTTTAACCACGATAGACTGAAGCTTATTTTTCTCTTTTCTCGACAGGATATCTGCAAAGATTATATAGAGATATAAGAAGATGTCTTGAGAAGATTCTTGTTTAAAGATGTCAATATGTTAATCGATAAATAATTATAAATAAAATGAAAAGAAAAAGATTAAAGCTATTTTCTATTGTCAACATTGTCACATGAGATACACGTAAAATGGCGATTAAACACTATATAAAAAGAAGAGACACATCGGTGCTAAAAGGGCCAAAAGCTAATCAAAAAGAACCATAAAGCAAATTTCTTACTTCTTTTATTTATTATCATGTAAACATAAATTTAGCAAATGTCGCTCGATCTTTCTTAAGAATTTACAAAGATGCTCTTATTTACTCGTTTGAGTTTCGCGATGCTCCTGTTATGAAAGATATGTGCAAAGTTCGCGACTGCAATAATTCGTTAAAGTAACAATAAGCACGGAGACAATAGTTTACAATTTTCTTCGTATTACCTAGGACTTTTGTAGAGGGGAGAAAATAAAATCGAGTTTACGGCAGATAACGAGCGCCCCTTTGAAGAAGCTACTAAACTTTAATTATATATTCTTCCACTGCGAACTGTGCAATGTCTGTGAACGTCGCAGAACGAACAAACATTAGCCACCTCAAACAAAATTCTATATTCCCTCCTTAAACATCCTTCGAATTTTCTCCCATATAACGTTCCATTTCGTTCGTTATCCAGCCCGTCGTCTAGCAGCTTACAATGTTTCAAAGGGGAGGATGTCGCAGCGACTTTCAACTCGTGCCCGCTGCGAGCAAAGCAAATCACAACGCGGAATAAGAAAGATTATAAGTTGCATCGGTGCGCGTCCTAACATCTGGCCTTAGTTCTCTCCGGTGTATTACTTCTGTTTTCTTGAAAATGGCAACCGGATGTGGAAACGTGGGACGCCGAGGTAGAACCCCCGGAAAGATTTCCATGAATATTCTTCTCTTTAGGTTACATTAATGCGCTTTATAAATATGTATTAAACCCGCGGATTTTACTATCTCCAACAAATTAAGCTTTCCAGCTGCCTTAACCCTTCTTCCTGTTCCTCCTAACCGGGGCGTTACCGGTGGAAAGATGCAATTGGAATAGTAATTTCAACTGCGATCTGAATCCGTGCCTCCACCACTTTCCATCGCGCGATCTCCGCCCAGGGACATTTCATATTCTGTACGATGAAGTTATATCTTCTATTATGAGCGAGGCGAGGGATTGCGATACATCGAATAGGCGAGTTCAGCGTGAACTGGAAGATTTTCGTCCGAATCCGCTGGCATTTGTAACGTAATAAAAAAAAAAGAAAATATGTGTGACGAAGTAAAATGAACGCATGTCGTGTTGAAACGACATTGTTTCCTGTTTTTTTTTTTTTTTTTTTTTTTTTTTTTTAAGCTTCTGCGCATTTTACCAGCTGTGATATTCTCTTATCTTGAAAACTCGGCCAAAGCAGACATTAAACCAGTGATTCCATCAGAGTTTATCTGTCGTTCCCGATAAAATTATTTGCGAAATATCAGATACACGCACGAAAATGCATGAAAAACGCGTGATGTACGCGTAGAACGTAGAATGTGTATTTACGCATTACGTCGGCCTTCGCAGGAAAAACGTGGGAAAAAGAATGACAGAAGCGGGTGACGATGCAAATTCATGTTGTCCTATATTTCACCGATGAAATATTAGAAATTTTCCTTCTGATCTTTGCCCTTCCTCGTGATTTATCATCATGAAGATTTCCTCGCAAACGCGAGTTATAATTAAAGCCACGCGTTTCTCTCCTCTTTTTTTCAACAACAAAGACGCAAGTAATCAAGCAGTTTTGTTTAATTTGTTTAATTTGTACACAGATAAATGAAAAAAAAAAAGAAAAGGAATGAAAAGAAGAACATCGTTTGTATAGAAATAGGCATTAAGACAGGAATTTTATTAACACGAATCCTTTTCATTAGGATCGCTTAAAAATAATGAGTATTTCATAAATTGACGTGCAAACGATACGAAGATGACGGTAAATAAATTCTTCGTTTTTTACGAGTAACTCGAAGCGTGTTGTTGTTCGTGTTCATCGTCGATGAGTGATAAAAATCCTCGATGAACAGAATCGGGCGTAAAAATTTCCTTTTTCCTTTCGTGTGTGTCGTTTCAATCTCGATAAATTTCGCTTCCCTCTTTCTTCCTCTTCTTCGCGACATATTACATTAACGTTCATTAATGGCGTTGCATCCGTTGCACTGTGAATAAATTTCCGAAAACGCGCTTCTATATTTCTCTTTGATATTGTGGAGCGTGTAACAATTGAAAGTTTTACAACGGCGAAAGCATTCGATGTAAACGTATAAATTTGTAAGGGAAAAAGAAGGAAAAAAAGAAATTGCTCACTTTTACCATAAATCTGGCTGCTATCTCGCGAATTATTATTGCAGCACGAAACAAAGGGAGCTCTTGACTGTGCGAATGTTTATTAATTATTTTTTTCCCCCCACTTTTTATAGAGAAAAATTTCAGAGAACTACATTGATTCATTTTCCTTCATTAGCGCAATTGCGTGCACATACATATGCATATATTTACGTTTATTGCGCGTACCCGTCATCGTGATTTAAATTGCAGTATAAAACTTAATAAACTAAATTGCACACAATAATACATTTATCGCAAAGATATACGCACTGTTTTTATTGTGTTATATGATATTTCTTTAAAAACAAAACAGAAACGCGACGATTCATTTCAAACGCGTCCTAATTATTTCTTTGTGTGAATCGTAAATACAGAAAATGTTTTGTTTCGCTGTGCGCTAAAGCGATATTGTATTTGAGAATTCGCTGCCTCAAAGCGAGCAACTATCGTCATTTTGACATATTAGCGTGCCGTTGGCATTCATTGATGCTAAAGTGATTCAGCTTGTTTACCTGAATTTAGTACTTACAGGATCATTTTGCATATAATATCATTAAATTATTCACGGCATAATCGAATACATTAACAACATAAAATATTCGTATGGTAAACGCCGTACAGAGATAAATCGATGCTACATTAATTGATTTCAGCGTTTCTTTAATTAGCTAAATTTATACATGTGAAACGGCACCCATTGTAAAGCATCGAATCAATTGAACTTACGGACAGTTTATTTTTTTCTTCGAGGCAGCTTGTTCATTAACAATAAAGATTGCGATCTTTTGCGCAAACCTATTCTTTTGAGCATACATATTAAATGGAAATTCGTCTTATCTATTAAAAATTATTCGACACATTTTCATATATTGTACACGATCCCTCTGTGCATTTCGTCTAAAAATACGTATTCCATTCATCATTATCAAGTAACGTATCTGTGCATTGCCACGTGATAACAAGCACTTCGCTATCTCAAAATTGCCAGAACTCAGCGGTTTTTCCGACGAGTGTGTAACGCGATTAATTAATTGCCAGAGGACGTGAAGCAAATGCATACAGTCAAACATTAATTTCTAAGGATCAATCTACTCTCGGAATGCCCAATGATGTCCGCAAATAAAGTCTCAACGAACTGTACAAAACTGTAGACTGAAAGTATCGTAGAAATTAATCAAACAACAATAAAACTTTCTTTATGAGAACAATTTTGTCGCTAGTTATAAAATGGATGGAGCAACGTTGACGCAACGATCAATTCACGTATCGATAGTTAACAGTTTGCAGCACCGGCAATGCGAAAGGAAAAGTTCGAAGGAAAAAGGTGCAGCTAAAGTTTCACTTCTAAAACCAATTAAGCCAATATAAAGTTGGCGGCTACGCGTCGGTAGGAGGCTGAAGCGCGCGCGTCTTGGTCCCGAGTAACCGACGAAGGCGAAGAGGTGTGGGTTCGATACCGCGGGGACAACTTTATAGAAGCTCAAGTGGCATAATCGAGTAAAATAGCCGGTGCCTAAGAGCAAATTAACAACTTTTTATGCGTTTAGTTTCCTGCTGTCCTCTTGTTCTACTCGAGCACGTAGCTTCGTGAATTTAATTGCAGCTCATTATACGTGTGTGAGAACAATATTTCAGCCGCGACTGCGAACGTGTTTGTCCGATGACAACTTACTACAATTAGACGAAATGCTTTTTATACTTTCCCTCGTTGAAGGGAATAAACGCTCTCGATCGATCCCTCCCGCCATTGGAAAGAGTTTAACCGACACTGGCGATTATCTTTCTCGCGAACTTATTTTCCTGACTTTCTGAATTTACGATTTTCGCGGCATTCCTCCCGAACGCCGCGTCAACGCGTTGACAATTGGAATTTTTATGAAGATTAAGAAACAGAAGAGCGAGCAGACATTATGAGACGATCGCGAAATTGCGATAAATCTTCGTTATAAACTTTCGACCGAGTTCATCTCGCTAATGAAGGGTCATTATCCAGCGGATTTATCTAGCGAAATTAAATTTTTATTTAATTGGGGGTATATTAAATGGTGGAAAAAAGGATTTAACTTGGTAAACAAATAAAATAATTAAACGAATAGTACGTGCTTATATTTGCACGTAGCATAACGTTGCATAAAATGGTAATAAATGCTCGAATGGGATCACAAATTTTTCCACCGGCTTTGAAATATTACCTTCTTGTTGCTTTTACGTTACAACGGAGTTGCAAATTAACTCGACGTTTACTATTGTACATTTCCTTGTTTACGTTATTTTAATAGCAGAAGAGCTAATGAGTTGCGACGGCGTGTATCTTTCTTTCAAATGAAATTTCGATTAACAGGCTCAACTATATATCGATCGACGTGTTTATTTCTCACAATCCACCTGCCGAACTTTAATTGTACGCCGTTCTTTTGTTCTACGCGTAATGAATTTTTATCCCCTTTAAAGAGTTATTTGAAATTAAAAAAAAGTTGCTGCGACTTAATTTCCAAGCCCGGAATAACAAGTGCCGTGAACGATTTTACCTGTACGCTTAGTAATTATGAAACTCATTATCCGGAAATAATTAATACAGAAAACGTGGCGAATGAAAAACACTGAGATGTAATTGCAGCACGATTCAATTACCTGTATTAATGTTAACGAAAGGACTGGAAACGAATGTTTTGCCCAGCGCGCAGCGTGCGCATCTACCCTATATTTCGACGCGTTCGATTCCTCCGGCTCCATCTGAATATCCATTACCAAAAAACGAACGCGCAGCGCATCGTCCGACGAATAATATGCCTCCATAAATGACGCTGGCAAGCAATCATAACGCCATTTAAATAACGAGAGCCTGAACGATCATATCCGCTGATGCGAGATTCACATTTAACGAACCGAGAAATATCTCTCCGTCTTTAATTCCGCCCAATATTTACCATTTCTCTGTCATTTTCTTGGCAAGCTTCCTTGAAAATAAATTACCATCGAACGTTCTACTTGTTTCACGTAAAATTTCCAGCGAAATCAATTACGCCCGGCGCGCTGGAAGGAGGGGGGGGG
>CAJDYZ010007722.1:42551-61088 GCA_903986555.1 Heterotrigona itama
ATCACACCCCTCGCTACGTGTCCGCGTACGATCGCGAACAACGAATAATATTAATCTCGCTAAAAGGATGAAATTCCGACTGACTGGTTCGTTAGAATGGAGAGAAAAAGTCGACGAAGAATGTCGAATGAACATCGTCTGGGAGATGAGTTCGTCAAGAAAGGCAGTTGTCGCGCTTGGCTAGATCGGGCCGGCGGACGCTGAGAAGAGAAAGGAAAGTTTCCTTAGTAACGCCCGAGAAATATTACCCTTTATCACATCCTGCTACGATCATTGCCGGCCAATACATAGAAAGAGCTTTATTCTCGATCCCCTTTCAATCTCCTGATGGGACAATTTCCTTCGAAACGGCGAATGATCAGCCAATATCTATTTCTATACCTTTTTCTTCTGAAATCCTCCCACCATCGTCCTTCCACCCCCACCCACCCCACGTCCGTCGATCGGCGACCTATTTCTATTAGCCATTTATGGTCGATGAGTTACTTTATGTAGTTCCATTGATCCTGTTGGCCTGTTCAATTCTGTCGTATCAGAGTTCGGATAAAACGCCCGGCCCATTGTTATCTTGTGGACGGCGTTAGGGTCGTCTAGCCAGGCCGCTCGACGCACCGAACCTAACACACAATCTAATCTACGGAGAGGAAGAAATAAGTTTCGTCGTTCTGCGTCGGCTGCGTGGAGAGGACAGCCGCGTATGAGATTGTTTTCCAGCTCGGGGGTCCGACTCTATTTTTCACGTTTGCCCCGCCATGTTCGGAGAAATTGATTTTGCCGAGGAAGGAGATGCTGAAATTCGATCAGACGCAATGGCAGATTCGAGCAGAATCGGACGATAATAATTACATCAGATAAAAAAAGAGAGAGAGAGAGAGGGAGAGACGAGAGGAGTAGAGGATTCTGTTGAACCGACAGAAGCTTAGTAGAAATGGGGGATGAAACAGCGTGACCTTGAATCGCCGCGCCGGGACGTGCAATTTCACGTTCCCCTTTGTTACTCTATCACGATCACGTCTCGTTCCAAATGTCTTCGCTCTTATCTCCGAGGCTTCCCGGTAAATAAACGGAGGCAAAGTCGACAGTAAATTTTCTACGACTTCGCGTACCGTCGCGAGAGATCGGAGATCCAGGCCGCGATAATTTTGCAACCTCGCAAGACACCGCGTGCTTGTAGTACACGCGACTGTGATTCAGCAGTTACACTCTGACAGCGATATTATTTTATTCTGTAACTCGCAGCAGCAACGGTCACGACTATAGAGTCGCGAGCTCGACGATCGCGACGATGACGCGCGTAGAACTTACATTCGCGTGTTATGTAACGCGCGATGCAACATGACGGTAGCTTTGCTCTACGAAACGACGAGGGCCATGCTCGTTATTTTTGCGTCGGAATTCGCAAGGGACCCTCTGTGTTCGGGACAAAGCTGCGTACGACGTGGCAAACGAGCCGAGGATAATTCGGCCTCCGTTTGTCTCCGTATCAGCGGAAGGAGGAGAAACCCGTCCCTTGCATCCCTCTTTCGAAACTCACCGGTTTCTGTGTTTAACAGAACTCGTGCGGGAAACTCGCGCCCTCTTTCGATTTCTTCCTCGCCACTTCGAGGCGCCTTACTATCGCGGAGATATATTCCCGCGTGGTGATAAACTTACGCCGTGAAACACGCTGCACGCTGTTTGATTCAATCGGTTCGTCGATTTTTCTCATTGCTATCTGCTTTTGTTTCTCACTTGTTTGGAATTTTGCTTCGTCCAATTTCTAATTTTCACGAAAGTCACCGTAAATCTGATGAAATTTTTCACTCGGTTAAAAAAATATTGACTTTGTGACTGTTCGAGCTTCTGACGAGGTTTTACTAACAGCCATATTCTCGCACGCGGAAACAGATAACGATGACTTGGTCGAAAGGTTCATCACGACGAACGATCCGATCGGAATTATGGACGACTGTGTTGCAAATTACGCATTATCTATCGCGTGCGTGACAGGGATTGAAACGAAAGTAGAACGTTACGTAATGACGGGATGATAATGAAACGAGCACGTGACTAGGTTAGGCCGGATTATAAGGAAGATGGCATAACATAATGCTGGGTTACTTGTTTCACGTAAACTAATTAAATTTCCCGGTTTATCTGACTAATTGAAGCGCGATTAAGAGGCTAACGCAATTACGGCAAATTGATTGTACTTATCCGCGGTAATTACCGAGCCGCGGATGTGACAAAAAGAATCATCGATCGTTTCGTCCAACGCGCTGATTATGAACCTTTCATTCATTAGCTCTCCCGTAACGAGAAATGGAAATTGAAGCGGCAGCTCGTATATTCGTAACGTGATCAAACGATGTGATCAATTCGTTATTAAACGATAATGGCGTGATTCAATTCCGACGTGGTAACGTTAGATTACATCATTCTTATAATTAGATGTCAAACGCTGTAGTGAAGCGCGCCGTTTCTAACACGGCGGGGAAATTATGCGAGGAACTATTGATACAATTACGTGAACGCGATAATGCTTGGCTTCGTGATACCGTAAACGGATACGTTGATATTGAATAAAAATCAATTTATTTCAGTGCATCTGATCGCCCGACACGGCGAGCAAGGCATTAAAATACATCGATGGTTTTTCGTTCTTCTTCTGCCGCTTCCTTTTTTGTTTCGTCTCGTGTTAGAGTAAGCCGGGCTTCGCTGTGCAAATGTAGCGAACGCCTTATACGGGAAGAAGATAAATGGATGCGGTTACTCAAATCAAACGGTAGTATTCAGCCGTTGCAGCGTTACCAGGCTGCACTGCAAACAGTGATTTATAATATTTAATGAAACACGATGATCGCCCCTGTACGCGGGCACACTTGATATAGAAAGTAATTCGAGATGGTGAAACGCCGCGCGATTTATGTAATACACGTCGTGTGAAAATGGACATTTCGAAGTCTCGACTTTTGCTGTTCAAACATTTCACATTTACCTTTCTTCTACACGACTAAGAAAATTGTTACAGCGGAAGCACTCGTAGGTTTTTCCCCCCTTATTTCCTTAAGCTCATCTCGTGTCGTACAATACATTGTTACTTCGCAAGTAACTAATACGAACACTGTTCTCTCAACTTTTATGCAAGTCGCAAGGAACTTTTCCCCTAAGTACTGTTTTACACGGACTTAGAGAGAGAAAAGGGAAAAAAAGAAAAGTAAAGTTTGAGTGGAAGGACAGTTCTTCAGATTACGTGTCCACTATGAGACTACCTAAGAAACGAAAGTCCATTTTCAAAGTTTCAATTTACTTCCACGTTCGACCACGTACCATCAAATCTAGCAAGAAAAAAATTAAAAAATGATTTGATTTTATTTAGCAAATTAATTGTCGCGAACAATCAAGAACAAAACAGTAGACCAACTGTCAATGACGATAACACAGAAGAGAGAGAGAGAAAAAGAGAGAGAGAGAGAGAGAGAATTGCGAAAGCGACAGCAACGGTTTTCCAGTTCCCGTTTACTCGGTCACCCAAAGCATCTTGCTTTTACCATCATTTTTAATTCAGGTTACCACGTTCAAGTTGCGAATGAATGTGCCGAGAAACCCCGACCGTGCACTTCCATGTGTCGACCCCATTAACGGCGCTACGGTGCAAGCGAAAAAGCCTGGAATATTTTTAATTGGACCGCAAACTTTGTCGGTACCGGACTCTTGTTGCGAGTTTCCCTCTAAGCGGTCCGGTGCTGAAGCGAGCAGCTCGCGCGCGTCGAAAAACCCCCGAACTCACAAGTGGCGTCGACCGTGTCCGCGTCTTGACTCTCGTCGATTTTTCTTACACTTCTCTTCCTCTTTATCTTTCTTTTTTATCGTACTTGCTCTTTATCTTTCTTTTCTATCGTATTTTATTGATGCACGACACGTAACAAGAGAAGAAGAAAAAGAAGAACAAGAAGAAAAAGAAGAACAAGAGAAAAAGAGCGAGACGAAGAAACGGCCAAGTTGGAATCTTGTCAAGTGCACGAGCCAGATACAACACGCAACAGATTTCAAGCTCGCTCGCACGAGACGCGGATTCGTGCAGCGAGCAACATACGTGCATCGTATGTGATAAAAACTGAAAATGGGAAGATCGAGAGGGATCGGTGTTCGACGCAGGTTGCTCGTGAATCTTGCACGAGGGATGCTGCAACGGCGTGGCGGCGATGAAAAGTGAAACAAGCGAGCGTTACTGCGTCAGTATCGCTGTCGCCGCGCGGCGGAAATTAAAGATTAAAGCCGGCCTTACGCGTGAAATTAAGTGACGCTCGCTTCGTGTTCGACAGACAATCCCCTGTCGATTGCTCTTTGTCGACGAAGGAATTGTGCAATCGGTGCTGCTGGCGCGAAAATTTCGAATCGAGCGGTTTATCGATGATTTCGATGGGTGTCGTTCGAATCTCGACGGTATAGAAATCATAGCGTAACGAGAAGAATGGCAACAACTGGAGGGTAAGAATTTATCATTTCTCTTGTGTTCCCGCGCACGGTATAAGGAAAAAAAAAAAATTTCCGTGCAATTTTCCGAGGAAACGTGCTACCGTCGCTGAAGGCTTCTAAATATTCAACGTATAAAACCTTGCTGGGGAAGAGAGAAAAAAGAAAGAAGAAAAAAATGAACGCGAAACCACTAAAATCCGAAGCATTTACAGGGAAACACGTAGGAGTTGGTTCGCCACTGTACTGAATTTCGCGAAAATTTACCAGCGGAGAATTAAATCGCGCATACGGCCACCGAAAAGAAAATATTTTTCCTTGATGCGCACGAAGCACGCGCGATAAAGTTACGTTGTTTCCTTGTCGAGCTACTTTCAACTCTGGTTCTCAAAAGCGCAACTCCTCCGTTCTCCTCGCTCTCGCTCACTCTCCACCACGTACCCACACCACTGGTGGCGCTGCAAATCTACCGGGCGAGAAGGCGCGCGCTGGAAAGGGAACGTAAATTAATTTAAAACGTACGATTAAGAGGTGAAAAAGAAAGAAAAAAGAGAGAGAAAAAAAGAGAAAAAGAAAGAAATTTCACGTCGCAGCGACTCTCGCCGTTGTCTCGTAAATTTACGTGTATTGCAACACGCGAATCGCGGCAGCGAAATTACGCTGTTCCCCAGGCGGTCTTTGGCCTCTAAAGAGCTTCCGCGAAAATTAGTCCGGTGTCCGCGTTAACGTGCATACGGTCACGTACATACGGACACTGTGTACACGTGTACGCGAGCCAGAGAGACCCTTTGAGAGAGAAGTCGGTGTATTCGTTTCGGTCCTCTGTACCAATATTAAAACAAAGCCGTGGAATCGACCTCGAGGCTTGATCCTGCCGTGCGAG
This sequence comes from Heterotrigona itama, assembly GCA_903986555.1. Lineage (NCBI taxonomy): Eukaryota > Metazoa > Arthropoda > Insecta > Hymenoptera > Apidae > Heterotrigona > Heterotrigona itama. The sequence goes on from CAJDYZ010007722.1 coordinate 47,890, forward strand.
GTAGCAAACTGGCAACCGAGAGAGGCACGCTTGCGACCTTTATGCGAGCTCGTCACGGAATGTCTCATCCGGAGGGAGAGAGAGGCGGAGGTAAAAATAAGGACGTGGTTAACGTGATTTGGACGTTGGTGAATGTCGCAATTAGACAGCGCGTCGCGACGAATAAAATCCGTAGGGCGTCCTTGCCTGGCTGGGTGGACGATCACGGGCACGGAATTACGCAATAAATGTTACGAGATAGAGAGACAACCGGGTCGAGATCGTGCGCGGTCATCCAACATATTATCCGTGTCGGACGGCTCGCGACCACGTCCCTTTGTCCTGCGGCCTGGCTGAGGTTTCACGCAGCAATTGAATAAATATTCATTAGCGTAATTAGTATGCGCGCACGGCGCACTATCCCAGCGGTGTGCCTTTAATTGTAGACTTCTCTGCCGCACTTTTTCGCTTCGTGGTTTATAATTTGCTGGTGGACGGTGGACGCTGGCTGGAAACATCGCTAATACCCGGCGGTGTGATAGCGATTTAATAAAATAATCGGAGGCAACGTAGCTACGACGACGTAGTAACGATCGATCGATCTCGTCGCGATATTCGATATTCTACGCTATGAATAAATGGAGTAATAATCGCGCACGTTCATTCGTGCCCGACGTCAGACGTGGAGGCGTGGCACTTTAATGCATTTGCAACTGTGTGTTTCTCGTTCGAGAAGAACCTTTCTCCGGTTTAGAAGGACTATTCGCTTGGGGCTAAAATTGCAGATACGTGCAACAACAGAATTTCTGTTGTACTCTCCTCCGATGAATGCATATTCTGCAAACCTTTGGAAACATCATTTCTATCTCTCGTAGATCCTGGCTAATGCTTATTTGATTAATATGTTTTCCAGGCAACCCGGTAGTAGTTTACAAGTTAGCGTAAAAATTGAATTTCGAAATGTTGAAAATTCGGATTTGAAAGGAAGGGTGCCTAATAAAACGTCAACAGTAGAATTGATGATGCCGATATTGCATAATTTCACTTCATAGAATATCGAAATCCGCGGCATCTATATAATATTCCACTACACGTGCACCCTTTGAATGATTCCTGGTACACTATGAACAAGGCAGGATTGATCGTCTTGTATATCGATTTCTGTTGTGTAAACGATACCACTGTAACCGATAATATACTATCTCACATATATCAGAGTTCCAAGAGTGTTACCGTGTTAATTAATCTACCGCAGCTTCCCTATTGTATCCTAAAATATATTCTCTAATTTTATAAAATTCAATTAAAATACTTTTGTATTACACTCCGATTTGCAAATAACGATCGACCGTAGATTTTTCGCGAATTTTGTTAAATTTTCATTCCGAACACACTCTATTGTTCCGACGATGGCCACATAATTCGGTCGTGTTCTCATTCATTATCTCGATTACTTAACCATTGATATATAAAATAGATAGAAGCGAGCCAATTTGCTCAACGAAATGAATTTCACAACGATAATACCGTGACACAATTCGGGCAACGTGATCCACGGGATTTAAAGGGATATTAAACCGAACACGGACCTTTAATTTCACTTTTTTCAAAGGCATTTATAAGCCGCGAATGTGGGTCGCTGTTGCTCGATCGCCGAACTGAATCTCGTTTTACAAAGAGTTTTCAATTTATATGCAGGAATCATGTATCTGATGAACACTCGAACACGGATTACCGTTCGTTAACTCTTCGATAGAAAACAAAAAAAAAAAAAAGAAGAAAAAAAAAGGAAAAAAAGAAAAAGAGAAAGCTCCATGAATTCCGAAGTGGTTGTTCCGCAAGCCACCTGTGTCGCGCAAACGCTCGATGCCAAACGTTCGAACGATATCCGCGATTTTCGATCGGGATCCAAGTAAACGACAAATATTTAACGTTTAATCCTCGAGAGATGCTCGTCGTAGCTGTGCCAACAAAATGAAACGGATGTCTTACCCGCGTATCGAAATCGGAACGATATGTACATACATATGTATGTAGGCGCTGTCACGCTGGTGCAAAGTAATCCATTATATTCGCGAATAAAAACAGCGAACGGTCGTCATTGCAAACATCGAGGGTAGAGCGAGATTGTAGTACGTGGGATGCATCGCGAGAACGAAAACGGCGCAAATCGTGGCTTCGACAAACGAGCCACCGCAGTCTGCAAAAAAATATGAACAACGATACCTTTTCCCTGTTCAATTGCGGCTCACGGAACACGACCGCGCGTGGACCATTTTCCGAAATTGCCACGGACGAATTTCTACCGCAACCGTGTCTGCGATACCGCGTTCCCGTAGAAAGCATAAATAAAAATATTTTTATTTTCGATTATTTGCCTACCGCGCGAAAAATCCTCGCTCACCTGTCGCTTGGTTAACGGCGTCGATCAATCGCATAATTTCGTCGCACGTCCGACGCCTGTTCCAGTTTGATTAAAAAGTTCGCGAACTGGCAAGAGAGACCGAGCCACACGGGGAACTGAATTTTCCTAAAACGTTTGTATACGAATATGAGAATATTGATTTAATCTGTTTGCGTGCACAATTCTTAATAACCCGAGTGTTCAATACTTTGTTGCTCTCAATTTTTTTAAGATTATCAATGGTAATTAAATAGCAATCAATGGCAATTTTGGAACAAACAGCTAAAATTATTTTCATTCTTTTATTCTTTTACTTGCCAAACATCCAAGATTCTTGAGTTTCTCCGCGCAAATATTTCAACTCTTGATTCTTAATTTTTCACTCGTTAACGCGATCAGCCGACCTGCTTTATAATCTTAATAATTAACCATGAACACCTTGAACGAACTGGTAGATCAAACTGACAATGAGAAACTCTTCCCTCATTCGACTTATATAAGGAGAGCAAAGAGCAGACGGAGAGAAGCAAGACGAGGCGTTGAGACGAAGAGAGCCAGAAAGCCGAGACGAAAGAAGGATGTTCCGACAGCGAAGAATTTCATAACCTCTTAATTGCACATACCACGATAGCGCCACTCATTTACATTTATATATCGCATTCCAATAGCTCGACGCCTGGCATGCTTCAGCCTATATTTTTCTGCTCGTGTTTCCGCAAGAGAATTTTCATGCGATCACGAGGGCCTTCCTGTTTGACTCGGGTTCGATTTTCGATATACGAATGCGCGATTATTTCGCGTTCATGGTTTCGGAGCGTTTTCACGCGAAAATCGGAAATAACAAATCAAATAGACGTTAATCTTGATTTATTAGGAATTAATTCGAATGAATTAATCATATACATTAACGTATATGATATACATATACATATACGTTAACCTGTCATCCGGAACTAAATACATTAATTATCATTATTAATACGAATATTATACCTGAGTGAATTACAGATGCTTTGGAATCGTAAATGACAGAATTAAAATTATTCCGTCTGTTAAAGTCGTTTGATATGTAATTTTAAATGATCGTTATGGCCAAGAATCCTTATCTTCGAGAGATGCGATCCAAATATTGTATATGCAGCATGTTAAGAAATGATGGGAGGTTATTCTACACTTTTGGATCAATAAGATTTATTTGAAAAATGAAGCAAGGCTAACCATGATTTTCGAGATCAAGTTTTTCTTTATCGTATTATATTCCACTCATTACGAGGAGAAAGAATTTCAAAAAGAATCTCACGGAATCGCAATTCGACTATTCTTCGATCGATCGTAAAAAGATCTGCCTTTATTAAAATATGAATATTGCATCTGGTAATAATACTTAGTGATAGCTGCACATCATCCAAGGGAAATTAATTTTATTCTTGGCAACGTACACATTTCCAACTGTGCGTGTACGTATGCGTAATAGTAAATTGAACAACGGTGTAGGATAATCACTTACCTATACGAGCGTCAAAGTGTTAATTTCTCGACATTAATCCGCGGATCGGCCCCGGATAACGCGAGGAAACGGGATTGGCCCGATAATGGCTCGTAAAACGCTCGTCAAACGCTCGGCGTGTGTGCATCGTGCAGCGGCACGAACAACGGTAAGAACGAAGCAACCGACGACGCCGGGGAAAAACGGGCTTTCATTAAGGACGTAGCAACGAGTGGTAATGAGAAAAACGGGTTTCACTCGTGAAATGCCGGCCACACGAGGAAGCGTGTTTTTTGCTCAGCCCGGGCGGAATGCGGCTGTCGAAGAGAATCACTTTTGCCCCCTTATATCTCTGATTGCTTTCAGCTGGACAACAAGAGACTTTGCAGCCGGCTCGATAACAGTTAAATCTTTGCCCAATCCCTCGTACTTCCACGTTCGATCGTGTGTTCTCGCTCGTGTATCTCGCATGTGAAGTGCAGCAAGCTTGCGCGACCACGATGCGTGTACGTGCGCCAAAGCAGCAAGCGGGGGAGAAGAGGAAAGGAGGGGAGGAAGTGGGGAGGAACAATTTATGGAGCTGGTCGCGTAATTACGTAAGACGTGGAGGAGAGATAAATTGAAACCGCGGCGAGCATTCTTCCCTGCGTGCCGTGCGTGTTGCAAAAATGAAGCACGAATGTGTATCATCGCATCTTGAGACGGACGAGGAATAAATCTGCTCGTTGACCATGAGCGGGAGGAACGAGGCAGGAAAGGCAACGCGGTAGATAATTCTGGATCGTTGCAATAAATAACAGACGGGGCTAGCATTTTAATTGATTACTCGCTTTAACGTCCGGATGATTGCAGCGGATTTCTATTTCGAAGCGTATGAGCTATAGTTGTTCGTTACCGGTTAGAGATATTCTTAAAATACAGAGTCGCCGGCAAAAATTGATAAATAAACTTCGTATTGGGAACATGATCCTTACGTGGCTCGACACGCCAAGTCATTTGACGCATCACACTGTATTTTCATATTTATCGTTAATTACCTGCGTTACCATTTGTTACCGTGCAGTTAGCCTACGAGGCAACGATCAAACGTGTAAAACGATATTTCAACAAACGTGCCTGAAACATAGACGAATTGTTCGTACCGTAACACACAGAACTTATTGTCAAAGACGCGGCACCGCGCACTTTAGTTTTCGAAACCGAACGCGAAACCGTCGTCATTTATTTTCACGAGGCAGTGAAAATTGCGACACGAACGGTCATCGTAACGTTGCAAGTTGTACGGTTGTATGCGATCGAACTCGTAAGGATCCTATAAGGAATAACGAGCCGACGATATAAGCGCGATAGAGTCGCAAATACGCGGAGCTAGCTGCATTAAAGCGTGCCCGCACGGGCTCGCAATACACCTCGTACGTGCAACGTTGGAACGCACACCTGGAACGCAGCGACACCGCCACGTAAATTCAAAGTGCAAGGTTATGGATGATGTACAACGCATCGACGCTGAGATATTTCCTGATTGGCCGAACAGTTGGGAACGAACTAGCCGCCGCGGCCGTGCCGTGCGAACGGCTTGCATCATGGCCGGATGAAAAATGACGTCGTTTTCACGGTGCGGCTCTACACAGCCGGATTAACGGCGCGAGAGTCGCCAATTTTCTGGAATAATAAGATCGTTCGGGAAAACGGCTTTTCCGGAACAGTTACACTGCCATTACACCGGCGCGGTACTTCACCTCGGTTCTCGGTTGTTGTTCCTCTTCTTTCCGTTTGTTTCAGCTTTAATGGTCGAGTAACAACCTGTTAATAGGTAACCGAGTTTAGTGAAACGCTCTGAATACAATAGCTCTGCTAACGCGTTGACGGGTTACAGCTTTTCATAAGTTTCAAACGTGCATTTATAAATAAATAGTTATACGAGTCAAGATTGTGGGAAATATTTGAATTTCAAACGAAGAACGCAAGTAAAGTATATGATTGCACAATTTTTTTTGTCTTCTTCTATTTTATAGGGACCATTTTTGAATCAATCCGATGTTAAAAATACTTTTTCATTTAATTTTAAAATTAAATATAAATTTCTCAAATATTAATTTAATGTGATTCAGTATTCAGTAAATGGAAATCGATATGTCACTTGGTAAAGCACAATGCTTTAAGAGAATTGAAATTTGTTCATCTCTTACCGAAAACGGGTCGTAATATTTTATTTACTGACTACAAAAATAGCCATTTAATCTGACGCCGTAATAACTTGAAAACCCTAGTTAAAAATAGTCATCTCAGAGAAGTATTTAAATGGTAAAAGACATTAGCAAAGATATTAATAAGAATTGAATATTTCCAGAGTTGTTTGTGCCCCTCCACCCCCCGGCCTGACGACTCTCGATTCACAATTGGATTTCAAAAATTAAATATCAGATCTAGTTGGAAGTTATTATAAAGTAGGGCCATCGACTCGATAAAAATCGCTTCTTGTCCCCTCCTTCCATCCCTCTATAATCGAACCTCTTTCATCTTTCGATATCCATTCTTAACGAAAAGACAGCCAGCTATCTGTAAGTTTCTCGATCGACAGTCGAACACCTTTCCGTCCAATAGAACTCGCTTCTTGGGGAAAGCTGACATATCTCGCGCGCGATTGACTCAACCGGCGAATGAAGAGTATCAGGCGGAGGGGATCGTTGACCCGATGACCTGCAAGGGAGTCGCCTATTCCCACCCGATTATATCGATTCGACCCGTATTCGCCAATCGCAGTTTTTACCGACTTTAAACAACGCAACGACGTATCGCGTAAACGCATGAAAATCGCCAGTGTGCCAACCGTGAAATCGAACGATCACACGGCGCACAATTGTTACCCGTGGTACGACGATTATTTTCGCGTGTTATATTTGAATGAAACGAATCTGCAGGCCGATACGAATAACCGAAAATAAACGATCCTGGCCAACTCGATATTTTCATGGTAAGAAGAATTAATCAGAATAAAGATAGAAAATTATTCGAAAGATGATATTCAATTTGATAGTTTTATTCCGGAAATGTGGGGATGCCGGTGAAAACGGAATGGAGATTTATTTAGAGTCGTTTGCTCGTCGATTAAAATAAATACGACTTTTTCGTTCGCCGTCGACGGAACAGAGGAAAGAGAGGGAAAATCACCGAGGCAACAAAGCGACGCGATTCTGCGGGAAGAAAAACGCGCGGCGTGTATCGCTGTCGACTAACAACGTTAGGAAGGACGTTCCCGACGTCGGTTTTGTTCGCGATTGTTTCGCGACGGAATTATATAACGCGATTGTTTGTCCGTCACGGATTCAGACGCCGTATATAAATCCAACTTCAACAAAATTAACAGATATCGCGAAATTGATTAGTCGCGCGACTAGACTCGTGATCTTAATACCAATTCTTGTACTTCCGTCACCTTTGTACTCCGTCCGGCTTATTCTCTTCCATTTTCCCGTTTCACGCAATGTCTGATATCACCAATCGTACGGTCAATAACCATAAGATTGAACTATCGCGAGAAATGATTAAACCTCGAAATATAACGGTCGGTAATAAAACGGCAAACGCGTTGTTATTGCGCGCATTCGCATGTAAACCATTCAACAAATTGCGCGCCTTTGCCCGATATATTGGTTTATTTAACACTATGAATGTTCGATGAAAAATACCACCGCTGATAAATACAAAATAATTCAATCGACCGCGAGTTGTCGCGTGTACCCGGGAACACGAGAAATTCCTGACACGCGATGCGGCAATGTGTCTTTGGGTCAGTAAATATTGGCTGCCGTTGTCATAGATAGATTTCGTAGAAAAGCGTAGACAGTTGGATGCTTGGCAAACACAAGATTCGTCATAATTTAAAATACGTCGGACGATATACGGGCGTTTATCACTGGCGGAGAAACGCAGCGACGCATTGGCGCCAGTGATATCGCGATTGTCAACCGTGGCCCGTTTATACATATATGATGGGACATTCTTTATGGACATACCTCTAAGGACCGTTTCGCCGGCAACGAACCTGTGCCAAGCAATTTCAGACGATACGAATCTCGTACCGCGTCCTTTGCAACCAGCAATATCCGACCCAACATATTTCCTGTTGTTTCGAGCATTCTTCCTTGACGAAAGGGCCGACCGACGATGTAAACGTGCATCCATTCGTTTACTTTCCTGCATGCTGTCATTTACACAGAAACTGTCAACGCGAGACGACGACATGAATTAATCTTGCAAAACCAGCAAATAGATTGTCTAGACCTATCTTAACCTGGTTCAGAGATGTTCGCGGATATTCAGAGATGATCGGACGTGTTTCGTCGTGTTCGGAAATGTTCGGAGCAGCTTCGTCCAAATAGATTACAGGTTAGGTCAGATGAGGGAAATATGCATATCTTGGACTGTAACTAACAACATGAAGAGAACATATAGCGTGCCACGTGCAATACGCAACGCAATATACGTAGATACGTGTCTTGATGGATTACAACGCAGTTTTCCCCTCTGTTGCATAACCGATTCTGAAACGATAATCGAATAACAATGAAACGAGTCATGAGAACACACAAAAAGAAAAGCGAATGAAAAATTTCAATTTAAGAATAACGTTGCACGCGTTGTATAAAACATTTTGTAATTTCATTAGCACTTTCACGAGACATTTACATTTACGTTTACATGGTTATGGAAGTCGAATACTTTTTTAAAAATATATCATGTGTGCTAAAAAGCTTCAAAATTTGGTTAGTGAAATTTGAAATCAGTCCGAAGACGTGTATAACGGGACATTTGCTGATTACTGAGACATGTTCAACCATTCCTACGACTTCTTTGAAATGTACATATCGTCTATGTACACTTCCATACTTGTTCCAAACTTCACCGATAAAATTAAGACACTCGAGCCTGGTTACAGCACGAATGAAACTTCGAAACGTCTCAAACAAGGATACACGATTTCCTACAACGCGAATACTGAATTACTTTTGCGAATTATTCTACAGATATATCATATACGAAGGACAATCGATATCGTGGTAGAATTCGGGTTGACGAAGTTCCCGGCGAAGTTTCTGCCTGCGAGAAATATGGAAGCCTCCGGCGTGAAAGAAGAGACGAAGGGAGGAAAAAAAAAGGTACATGTGCAACGTACGCAAATTACTTTTTCTCCCGACAAAGCGAACTGCCGTACACGCCACAATGACGTTTCTCTTTCGCACAGCTCTTCCTCAAAGCGACCTATCCCTGAGCGTTAGAACCCTCGAGCCCAGATACTCTACGTGCCAATATTCTTTTCTCTCGGCGTTTTCGCGCCACGGAATACGAAAAGAGAAAGGGTATCAATATTTCCCCGCGAATTGATAATCGCCTCGCACGGCCGGTCGCTGTAAAGTGCATCGAGAAGTCGCGGTTCGCGAAGTATTGCGTAACTACGTACGTGCAAAGTGTTTTGCCGCGGAACGTGGGATTCTTTGCCGGTATATTTTATATGCAGAGCATCGCGTTCGTTCGCGTGCTCGGCTTGCCTCGTGGCTCTCGGATCGGACGGAAACGGAGCCGGCAGAGAAGAGGATGCCAGAAATTTTACTGCCGGTTTATTGCGGCCAACTTGTTTAGAAACTCGCCGCGCCGCGCGAAATATTTAACTGGCCGCGAGGTCGCTCAAGTACCAGAAAGAAACGCCGTTCTCTACACATCCGCCTACCACACATCTTTTGTCAATTATAAATCCCTCGTAACGTGTAAACCTTGGACATTTGAAAATTGCACGGATTACGCGTAGCCGGAGCTCGCGAAACTCGTAACGCCGATTCCTTTCTTAATCCTAAACATAAACATTTGTTCAAGATACGCGATCCGGCACTGCGAATGCGACAAACTAAAATTAATATTTTCGTTATATGACGATGTATGTAGATACAACAATGTGAATTTAAATACAGAAATCCAAATGAATATTCTCGTTGCGCCGGGGATACATGAAATTGAATCTCGCGATAATAGGATACAGCATATTCAAAATAAACCGGAAATAGAAATGCCGGTAATGGGTAATAGCTTTTGAATCTAAATCCACTCCGACGGTAATGATGTTCGCTGTACTAGTTCGCGCGCAGCGTCAAAGTTCCAGCTCGTTTCGTTTTGTTGAGAAATTTTCATTAGAATCCTCGGTACTCCGAAAGAAGTGTAAAATAAGGGAAACGCGAACGGGGGAACAAGGGGATGGAGGGTGGTAATGTTATTGCTGTTTTATTGCCCAGGCAGCTTGCTTAAAAACTTGGAATACAACCGGGGGATCGTCTGCGGAGAATAATAGAAAAGTTACACGGCTGAGGCTGACGTTTGCGCGTGTTGAAGGGGATGGGGATGGAGGTATAGACGGTTGGGTAGCGCGCATCTAGGTATCAACATGTATCAACAACGGGCAGCTCCGTTTGTGAATCTTAATTCATTGTGAAAATTTTACAGGGATGCCTCATTGTTTGAGAAAACAGGGGATCCTGCTTTTATGGCCAGTTGTAAACTACAAGACGGTCTAATTAGAAAGTTAACCGAGTTTCGACAAGAACCGCAAGAAGCATTCCGTTACGTTTATGTGCTGTTAAGAGAGTTTCGTGCCCAGATTGCATCGAAATGCATACGCAGGATATACTACACCTTGGCGAAATGTTTCGGCCCTATATTACCAGATAACGTGTCTTTAAAATAACGAATAACCTAGAGACAGGTTAGGCTAGGAAGCTATTCGTTACACAGGCAAAATAGAGTTTGTTTAGTTCTTGATTATCGTGATTCATGAGTATAGAAGAATCTTTTCCAATAGCAAAATTTCTGTAGATTTTTTTTACCTGTACGGTTGAAGCGAATTTTCAAAAGTATTTAATACGTATTAAAATTCTAAGAGATTGTCTTGAACTACCAAGAATTTGAACCAAACCAGAAATTGAGAAAAATTACAGAAAAATATCTGTCCAGCGTTGAATTCTCCGATTTCACAGGTGGTGAAGTCTACGAAATGATTCCATCAACTCATGTTCGATATGATCCGATTCGAATTCTTGGACGGATGGATCCGATTTGGATTCTTCGATTCTCTGACACCGTGAAAAGAGTTCCATTACATTTTCCATTTTGAGATCCCTCGAGTAATCTCTCGATTTGATTTTCTCGACATTAACTATTGATTTTTCGACTTCGAGTCGTGGCAAGTTTTGATGTCATCACGATATCAAAGGGAATAATCGGTCTCTCGTTATTCTGGTGTGCTTGGATGCTCGTTCCCGAACTAAAATCTCGATAGTTGTTGAAACGGCAGTGCTGGTGATATTTGCTACTTGTACACGTAGACGCGTATCTCGGAAAACTGATATACGACCTCTGAACTATCATTTAATTAATCTTTCTTCACTTTCCTGGTAAGATGACATTAGATTCGAGTATTGTCCCAGCGGTGGTAACCGCGCCAGATATCGTGATGGAAATGCGGCTGTTCTATTGATGTAATCGTGCAGAGGAAATTGGGACACTCAGGTTGAACTGCACGTGAATGATCAAGTTCCATACTAAACGCGTCAGGCTCGATGCACCGTCTGATATTAATCAAAAGTGACATAATGAACCGTGCAGTTCGCGATTCATTAGATATGCTCTTTATAAATTGCGTCTGCCGATACGATACGAGCATTGCGAAAATTGCTTTAACAACGGGGCAAGGCTAATTACATGTACGCGTGCGTTTGTATCTCGCGCGTAATTTCACAAGGGAAAACATTTCTTACAATTGAATGTTCTTTTATTAGCAAGATAAATAACAACGCTCGCGAAACGTAACAATGGATTATACATTAACTTTATCATTAATTTGCCATATTTTGTCCGTGCAAGCGTTATTTAACTTTGCTTTTCGTTCCACGGTTTTATTTAAAAACATTCCCAATGAAATAAAACAAAGAAGGTGTTTACAGATGCGCGAAACTGGATTTATTTCATCGTTCGCTGGTTACGTTTCGTACACATGCCGTGTTAATCTATGCGCTGTGTGAATTACGCAACCCATTACAACCACGAAATTAAAATCTTTTGTGTTTCCTTCGATGCGTGTATTCGCGGAACTATCGCGCCGTATTCAACCAGAAAAGGCAGGAAAGTAGGCTTTCAGCGTGAAATGTTTTGCGGTAAATCCATCGATTCCACGTGCGAATTGTCTATACACGCATACATACATTATCCATCTCGACGTGAAGAGGATCTTGCGAGAAGAGAGACGACTCGGGTGGTAGGACGCACATTAAAATCGACGATATTTCAAGCGAGCTATTTCAGTTTCGAGACAGTACGAGCGCTCGAATATAAATTACGTGACGCTACGGTTACCAAGTAAAAATTGGTTATTCACCGTATGTAATACAGTGAAGTAGAACGTGGCGTCTTAGAAGTACCTATTTCTCGTACGTTTCGACCATCTCGTTTCGAGAGTTGAACTCGTGTCTCGCTGATAAATAAATTTTCCAACATACTAGCTCGAATCATCCGAGACACGAGCGACGACCAGAAGATCTATTAACGTAGGTAATTTAGTCTCTCTCCGTCATTTCTCCGCGCCTAACCTGAACTTATGCAGTCGTGTTCACACATTCGACTCGCATAACGACGTGACAACTAGCTCCGCGTTCGATGGTGTGCGCCGCGAAATATCGGTACACGTCTGCTGGGCGAATTTTATCGTATGATATATTTGGCGTCTCGTAACGTTCTGGATAGAAGCAGGATTAAGCGCGCGTCAATCTTCGCTCGACGTTCGATTAATTAACACGCCGTTATATTTCTCGATGCTTTAAACAGTTTGACTCAATCGTTCTGCTAACGACTTTAAGTGTTTGGTGCCAGCTATGTTCCACATTTGCGACGGATAACGGAATTACACGAGTCCGATAATTGTCGCGATTAACTCTCGTTTAAGTACATTAAAGAAAAAACCTATCGTAATTCGATCGAAGTGATACGATAAAACATATTGGATTGTATATACGAACATATATATTTCCACGGGTCGGTCGAATAATTTTTAAACGTTTCGAATACGCGTGGAAGTATCGGATAAGAGAATTCTCGGCGTGTAGAGGTTTATACGTATATAATATATATTTTAACGCGGCTGTTCTTAAAATACGAAATAATGTCGAGTCGATGGAACGTGAACCAACGGCGGACAAATGGAGTCGGTGAATTTATCTTAGCCAGCTTTCCAGTCGTATTTCCAGATATATATATATATATATATATATATATATATATATATATATATAT
>CAJDYZ010007724.1:26761-38035 GCA_903986555.1 Heterotrigona itama
AAGCGTTACGACTTCGTTAAAGTAATTGACAGAAATCGTGGCGTGGTGGCATGCAAGACGCGGCGAATGCAAATGGCCGGTTTGTAAGCGCCGCGCGTTTTATAATGCACGCCGGCATCGGTGCGACTTTTTCTCTCTTCTCCGTAGGATGATCGTCCACTCGAAGATTAAAGTAAAAAGTGCACGGCGACGAGACGATTTCTCGCATCCGCGCGTCCACTTCACGGCTCTGAGAAGTCGAGGACTGTTATCGGATCTCTTAGAGCTCGTTTATACCTCGGTTCAAAGACCTATTTAGCATTTTCTTGCGAGACTTTAACGACGCTCCGCCACTCGAACCACGCTCCAAGAATAATTCCGCTTCTCTCCTCACTCTCTCTCGGCGGAGCGAGGCGATCCAGAAAGGCAGTTAATATCGCGCCGAAAGGGAGCCGGCTTTGACCGTCACGCGGAATCGCGATCAACTCGACGATTATCGATCGCAATAATCGTGCCTATCAAACCGCCTGGCTTCGCGATCCCTCGCTCGCCAAACGATTTCGTCCCGAGAGCTAAGGACACGAGAGTTTACTCATCCTTTCACTTTGTCCTCTCTGTAGTCTCTGCTGTCTACCCGGCAGGTTCAACACGCTCGATCGTAGAAATAACGCGAGTTTGGTATTTGCAGATGAATCGTGCGATAAGGGAAAGATTTCTCCAATATGCCGATGCGTCGTGAGAAAATTGACAGTCTACCGAAAGAATTTCGGTAGGAATGTGCAATGGAATTTCTTATCGTAGGAACAGCCACAGATGAACAGGTCGGGAATAATCTTTGTTCGTCGATAACTACAAAAATTTTGCAACTGCTGCCACGTACGTTTAAAAACAATAAATATATGAAATAGAAAGATTTGCCACCGCAGCCTGTGAGTTGAAGCTTTCAACTTTAACTTTATGTTTATGAAAACGAAGGCGCGTTTCAGAAAATATATATACAAGACATCGAATGCAATTTCTCAATGAATCGTCGATAAAGCCTTGCGACACTGTCCTCTGAAATTCCATTTTACGAAGCACTTTTTGAGACAGCGACCAACCAACTGGAACGTGATTAATACACATTTCTTAATCTTTGAAATCGGCTTCAGCGAACGGCATTTCTACATACAGGCAACGCGAACTCTGCCCGAGTCGACCACAATAATTGACGTGCAGCACGCGCGTATTAATTCCTGACATTCCCGGTCGATCAAGGGGGGAATACTTCCGTATCGGTGAAAGATAAAATCCCGTAAAGTGGAATTGCAACCGCGAGTTTCGAGCCAGAAAATGCCGAACCTTGATACGTTACGCAAGAAATTTAGAAAACGCGACTATAAACACCGAGTTGATTACACGTCGATGGATGTCATTAATTATCCAACATTACGCGATAAAACTGGAGGCACGACAGACCTCCTTAATTAAAAACACAGTTATTTATTACGATAATTAATCACGATCGTTTATTGGCCAATCCAATCCAGGATACCAATGAATCTGCGATCCTTTTTTTAAGCTTTCGCTTAACGAGCGGACCGATTTCTTGCGTTTGAAGGAAAATATAAAAAAGAAAATGAGCGCAAGAGAAGGTAATAAATAATTGCAGATAGCTAACGTTTGCCAATTTACACTTGCGGATATTTATAAATGTTCATATTAATACAACTTTTTAAAGGCTTTTTGACGAAACATAAGGAGCAATTTCCTAACTTTCGAAACATGAATTTCACTGATCTGACTTATTTGCAATTTATTGGTATTACAAGTTTGAAATTTTAGAGATGAGATAAAATCAATATGAAAATTGTTACTCTGTTTCGAGGCTACGAAATTTTAATTCTTGCAAATGTTCGCAGAATTACACGCGACTTCTACAAATTTGTAAAGGAAATATGTCAAAAGCCTAGTTACAGCAACGACTTATTAATACATACCGAAGATAGACTGAAAAAGTTCATTACGTTTACGAGATAATTAAACTTAAAAAAAAAAAGAAAAAAAAACAGATCGTAGAATACCTCGATTTACAAAAAGGATTTAATGGCTGCAATTTTTTTGCTTCAATGATGTATCCTGATTCTGGCGTGTTTCTACCGATGAAATAACCAAGAACGAAGTAATAAGACAACAATTAAACACTGCCAGAGCGATAAACTGAGTTTCTACAAAATCGTTAAGCGAAGAAACCGCACAAGAAACGACAGAACAAACGGGACTGGATTTTATGAATTTGCGTTTTAAAAGCTTGCTAAGATATTTTCTAACCTCGATGCACGGCTTGGCACCGTGAAATAAACGCTTTTTATCGTTTTATGTTGCTCTTATATTTTATATTTGCTGCGGATCACGTACGGCAAGTCAATAAATCGGCAAGCAGAAACGTAAATTAAAACAAACAAGGCAGGAGATCGATGTAGCTTAGAGTGATCGTGAATGATCGTGAAGAAGAACGATTTGTTATTTCACGAGCACGGGTTCATCGAGGAAAGATAAATCGTGAAAACACGATGAGATCAAATTCAATCCCAGCGTTGAATTTGAATATTAATCGAGCACGTTTAGTTAGTTTCCTTTCTAGGTGTTGGATTGAAGAAATTGATACATGTTGAATTTTGATCTCTGTCATATCAGAGATATATGATGTTGCGAATTCTTGTTCAAACACCGTTTGAAGAAAGCAGAGCTTACGATTTATTAAGATACGAATTGAATTAGAAACGAAAATCCAAAACTCTCTGTTTATGCCGACGAGAATCTTTTTCAACAGTTCATTGCAGCAATGCACAGCACTGAAGCAAGGAACAGCAAGAAACCCTCGAAATTAAGAACGAACAAATGTTATTCTATCATTTCCTTGTTACTACGCGAAAATTTAAGTATTCAGAAAATAGAAAAATAATAACAATTAGGGTAACGTGAATAAGCAAAATCAACATATATCAACGGTATTCGCCGGGATTTTCGATACGCTCTGCATAAAAAAGAAAAAGAGAAGAGAAAGAGGGGGAGAGGGGGAGAAGGAATCGCCGGTAAACTCGAAGTAGATCGAGCTGGAAGGTCGAATCGGACAGACGTGACAAAAGTATAAAGGCGACGGAGAGCCGGAGAGAAGTGATACCCGAACTTTCGAAGCACAGTGGCAATTGTGCCATCGGACGAGGCCCCGGCCGGGGACACAATGATCGGCAAACAATGGACGCTCGTTACGGGAATGAATCGGGGCGAATCGTTCGCATAATAGGTATTAATGAATAGACGACCGGCCTCGACGCCCTTTTCAACTCGTAGCCCGTAGCTTTAAAATTAATTATGATAATGCGTGGCAACAAAGCCGAAAAACTCCGGCCGATTCGCTCGAATCGATGTCTGATTCTATTTCGTCCAATTTCGCTTCATTCAGGCAAACCCGATCCCGTGGTCGTGGTCAGCTTTTACCTCCTCGAGTATCCCGCCAGTCGATTTTATATCCACGTTCCTTCGGGCCTCCGTATAATTAACGTCGACAGGCTAGCCGGATTTTTACCCGAAAGAAAGTGGATTTGATGGGTTGCTACCAGCTCGCGTTGAATCACACCGGTGGTCACACCTGTTTCTATTAATGTTCCTGCATTCACGCGTGGAAGTGTATGCACGTAGGCACTCGTAGCGATGCAAGTATAAATTGAATAGAAGTATGAATCATACCGCAAGTGTTGCGGATAAGCTCGATAAAAATTTACTAATGTTGCTGCCGCTTTGCAAGTATCCAACCGCGCGAAGGCAGGAATTCACTTTCCACCGTCCGTTCAAAAGTAAAACGACTCGAATCGTTCACTCGTTTCGTTCAATGTGTAATTACACGTAAATCCCTGCTCTACCAATGCCAACGAATTAACGTTGGTCGTTGAAGAGAAAAAAGAAATCTCTTGCGAATGAAATCAGAAAGATATCGAAAGATATCAATAACAGAAAAACTAAAAAAAAAACTGCTAGAGAGAAAATATTTGACAGTCGCATAGTGAAAGCAGCGAAACCAATCAAGACGTTGCTGTTTGCAAGCAACGATTTCTGACTCGGTCTGAATCTACTGCTTCAAATGTTGCGATCACGATCTCGCAAAAGAGCAACGTCTGAGAAACGTATCGCATCGGAGGACGAGAAAAGTGGAATCGAAGGAAACGAAACGTCCGTGGTCCCGGATATCTTTATTATCCCGCGGAGAAAAGCAGAATGTTCGGTGTAGCGTACAGATCGCCACACGGATATTTTACAACGCGATTTCTATCGTCGTACAATGCGGATATACAGTACAGATTGCGTTGTAGCCACGGCCTCTGATATATTGGGGCGTTGGTAATAGTGATAAGTTAGCCGCGCCACGGTCCATAAATTGGAAAATAGTTAGATACTAATTTCGTGGCCGACCGTGCCGCATGTTTTATTGCTGCATTTACAGCCACCAAGGTGGCTATCCTGAATATCATTAATGTGATAAGACGTAAGATCTACGTCGCAACTTTATCGAGCCAGATACGCTGGTTCCCGTTGCTTTGTGAACGTGGCAAATACCACGTTGATAACTATTTGGATAATTTCAAAAATCGATTGGGCAAGTATTAGGTGATTTTAATCGAAGGTGAGTATAATTAAAGTGGAGCCAACGGCAGTGTTTTCGAGCTGAAAAAATTGTGAGTAGAATTGAAGTTCATAAATATACACACAAATTCTCTCAGAAATTCACTAGAAAATAAATAGAATAGAAAGCACGTAAATAAATTCTTCAAATACGAATCTCGTGTACACGTGTATATCTTTTCCTATATTGATAATGTCATTCGTAATTAATTCAGACACTGAAACAGCGTCGACCGTTCTAATGAAATGTTTTAAAATAAATATTGGAGTGAAATAAATTTCAGTAAGTAATTACAAGTGATGATAAAGAAATAAATCTTCCATAGCTCCAAAAATTCTTGCATAGTACTGTACTACATATGCGTATTCTAGTGGGCTTTTTGCAATCACGTGAGAGATATGTTTGTTATTACTGTGAATGTACCGATGTATAGATTGATACGATGACAAGAAATAAATCGTATACAGGAGAAATTTCGCCGGTTGTAATCGAGTTTCCCGTACACTGATTGATTTATGAGGAGCAATTATGGTAGCAGAGAAATGATTGATATTTGAACAGCTTGATTCAGTGGTTCTGACTCGAATAGTTAGCCTGTTCAGTTGCATTGGGATCTACAGGCTTTCTTCTGGTTTAGGTACGAGAACTTACAAACATTGTATTTTGGGAAAGAATACATTATAAACATTGTAAATATTGGGAAAGAATAATCCTTACAAATTCGTACATAGAATTACGCTTTATCAATCGTCGATGATCTTCCGATTCTCTCCCACGGTATTTTAAAATCCTTCTCAATTTCCCAGATTCTACAAAAATTATTCTCCACCGGATAGTAAAATTCCTCTCCGCGGGATAACGTATGCAATTAAGGTAAAACAATTTGCGTAAAGATCCAAAGAGCATATGTAAAATGGAATTCCTTTTTTTTCGCCTGTAAGTTTATTTAATATCATCGAATTTCTCCGTGTCTCGCAGCACTTTTGCCATCTCTGCGTTTTAAATTTCGATTCGTTTTCTTCGCCCGCGTGGCGAACGTATCGCAGCGAGGTGACATTTTATGGGTATCACGGCCAGTCGATCTTTGACTGAACACCTCTCTTATTCTCTAAAAAATAAAAAAAAAAAAATAAAAAAAATCCCTCTTCGATTTCTCAGCGAGCGTCGAGGTATCGTTAGCCGGAGTAACATCCGCGACGTTTGGTCGTCGTGTACGTACAAAGGTTCGATCGAGCGAAGCGTAAACGTCCCGAAGAGGCGTCGTAAAGGAACCGTAAGAACCGAGGCGGTTTTACAGCCGATAGCGACTTCCTCCTCCTCGGCCAATATGGACTAATATCATAAATAGCCGCGGCGTTTTTTCGCATTTTACGATAATCTCGCGATCCAAGCTCCGCCGCCATTACCGGGGCTCCGTCGTTCGCGCGAACCTTGCTGAATCAATCGCGCTCGTGCGTCTTCTTGCGGGATTTCCGCGATCGCGGTGACGCGAATTCGACGAAAGTTGCGACCGGCCGTGGAAATATCTTGCGAGACGTAACGCGTATCGCGTCTCCGCGCCAACAATAACACAAATATTGCGCACGACAATCAAGTCGACGGAGGAAAGTCGTTTTAATGGGATCCACAGTAACGGATTCCCTCCGGGAAAAACGATCGTTAACGCATCGACGAGGCGTGCACGTCCGACTACACGTGGAAGATATTTTTAACGATTCCCTTCGTAATGTAATTCCGCTGTAAAATAGTGGGCAGTTTCGTGGCTGGCGTTACTAGAGAACGTAAGACCTTGCAGGAATATCGAATGCGTGTGGTAATAAATGTAACATTTCGAAAGAGGAGGTTCGCGAGAAGCGTGTACCGCGAGAATTACACAAGTTACGACCTACGGGCCGTTGGTTTGACGATTGTAACGTAGACGATTTTATCTTTGAACGGCGGACGTGCAATGAACGCGGTTGATAAACATAGAAGCAGCATAGGTAACGCGATTAGAAAAATATTTTCCTTTCAATACATAAAAATATCTATATATCGAAAATAGACAAATCGATCCGTGTTTTTATATCTTTCGAAGGTTGAGCTTCCATTTTCAAATTCAGCGCAGAAAACTCGCGTTACTCTTCTAGTCCATAGAAACTAGACTCTTCAAATTCATTGGACTTTGATTCAAATCAAACTCATTGATGAACACTGATCAACCACACGCTCGTGAACGTGCACAATGTTCTATCAATGGGCACAAAACTCCCAGAAACCATCGCGTCTGTTCTCAACATCGGCGACCAGTTAATTCTTGAGGCACACGGTGCACCAACGATAAAAACAGCCACGCGAATTCGTCGAACTGATAGGTCACGCATCGCCGTCTTCAGCTTTTCATACTCTCCGCCGATTAACCTAACGAATCTTATTTCCCTCGTGACTTCGTGTCTTCCATTTTCTTTTCACGTCAGGATTGCGTTTCGCCATAGAAGCGAGTTCGCGAGGTCTATAAATTAACTTGCACGTAACGTGTTTTTCAATAAAATAATTACTAAGATATTGACTAATTATTAACACGTCAAGTACCACGATATCGGTATTTCGTAATGATATTACAAAGTGAAATATACGCTACGTATTTTTATTCTAACGTAATATTCTCTAAAAATTAAATTATCTTTCCTGCATGAAAAAAAAAACGTGTAAATTTAGCGTAACATTAAGTTAATTTATCTCTTATTGTATCGCTCAAATAATTGTAGGAAGATAACTGAGAAATAAAAATTCGTAGATACTCGTTGCTATTATTACAGACGTAGTATTATTATTACAACATAATCATATAAATATTAGAATATTATATATACTGGGGAGATAAAGATCAACAAAAGATACCGCTGCAAATCCCGATCAAAACCACGTTATCAAACGTAATCTCGAAAAAAAAAAGATACCGAAAAGATACATCCCTAGCGTGAGAGTGTGACAATTTGTGGATGAAGAAATTCGGGATAATCGCGGCAACAACCGAGAAACTTAAGAAATTAAAGAAACGCTGCATCGATATAGACATCGCCGATCGTGACAATTAATTAATAATAATAAAACAGCCAATGAGAAACAGTCCGTAACAAATTGACCGCGTGTGACCTTACGACCCCGGTCCAGGAATTCATTAATAAGAATATACACGTCACGTACTAACGCGAGTTCCCCGTACTATTACCAGAGCCGTCGGGAAGGTCCAAAGTCGGCGGCCATGCTTGGAAATATAATTGTGATACCTGGGGTGATTTATGGGACGACAGTCCGAACAATCCTAATTCGCAATTAAGCGAATCGAGTATTTTCATCGCTACCAAAATTTATCGTGTCCATTCGTTACTTACGACGTGCCTACGCATCTCGAGTTGCGTTCTACTCTACTCGACACATTTTGAATTATATATGCAGAAAGAGAAATACATACGTTGCAACGCGAGTGATCCTAGTAGCGTTCGAGAGTATTCAATAAACGTCGGATAGTTGAGCCGCGTGCTGATTAAATTATCGAGGAATCGCTGTAAACGCGAACATTTTAGCGGCTCCTCTTTTGCGTGCATTTTGCGGCCGATTAAAATGAAATACAACTGAGATAAAATGATTGAGAAACAAATGCAGAGATGGAAATTAACGATGAAGAAAAAGATTTCAAATTATTGTTGAATTTCTTTCTCCTAACAGTTCTTTGCTATCGTTGAATATGATTGGTTGGATGACACTCGATTACTATCGGTCAGAATGATCATAGTCGACGACGAATCCTTGTTAGGTAATAATTAATCGCGACGAACAAACGCTTAAGCAAACAACAAGGCAACGGAGGAATCGCGATCGCAATCATTCGTTCGTGACCACGAGACGTTTGATTATGCCGACTGAAGAGAGCTGATTTTCTAGTGCCGATTCACTGTCTGGCAAAGACAAATGTCGTAGTTGGGTGATAAAACTGAAATGTCTCCTGCGCTGTGGTATTTTTAGTTTTTTACGTGCTAATACTGGAAATGAATGAAAACGCTGTGAACATGTTACCGTGGACATGACGAGATTTTTTTTTATATAACTACAGATTTCTTTCCGTACCAGTAAAATTATACTCGAAGTATTTTAACGAAACAACGTATCAATGCCCGGCCAAATGACCGATTTAAAAATTCTGCATTCTTTCGTTCGTTTGACTCTTGTTAAAAAAAAAATAAAAAGATCTAATTTTTTTTTTCTCATTATCCGAAAGTTATTTTGTGCATTGTTATTTCCTGCATTGAATTGACAATTACTTGTATTCTTTTCATAAAACCGTAAGACCTGGCAATTACGCGCCAATACGACACTGATACTGCTACGACCAACCTATACGACTGATACCTCACTGAGATTGGGACCGGGATCGGGATCGGGACCGATACGACACTGATACATCACTGAGACCGAGACCGAGACCGATACGTCACTGAGACTGAGACTGAAAATGAGACTGGGACTGAGCTTGAGACTGAGACTGAGACTGAGGTCGAGACCAATACGACACTGATACATCACTGAAACTTTGACTCTGATTCTGGCTGAGACTGAGACTGAGGCTAAGGCTGCTGCTGTTGTTGTTGTTGTTTCACCTACACGTCCGCCCAAAACACTTTACGAGGCTGACTTTTGTCGAAATCGGCGCCTCGGCTCGGCCTTTAAAATGCTTGTATTTTAAAATCACTTGTATTTTATAGAAGAAATTGATGACGGTAGAAATTCTATCAAAATAACTTGTTAAATACCCTGAAATAATTAAAGAGAAATAATAGCAAGGGAAATAAGAATGTGTTGGTCAGACATAAAGCTGACTTAACCAGAAGAAAAATCTAGAAATCCCAGATCATTGCAGAAGTTGTCTTTCATACGTATGAAATGAAACATAATGGAGGAAAAACATGTCGAACTTTCACAAAAGTCTTTATCCGTGTATCGAGCTGTTTACTGGACGAAAGGGGGAAAAAAGAAAAAGATACAAGTTGCAACGTGGTTGCAGGGAAACACAACGATACGAAGTCGTTATTAACTTTAATGGCCGCTGCCACGTGTGAATCGCGATTAGGCTCGCGGTTATAAATTGATGGAGCCGATTTCATACCGAACTCGATTAAACGCATAAACGAGATACGGAATGGCGATCAGTTAGGCTACTGCCTCGAAATATGATATAATAACGCGGCATGCCTAAAAGTCATTACAGAAATTTATGATAATCTCGATCGGTCTACTCTTTTTTCGGCACACGAGGGAACGCAGAAAAGGGAACTGAAAAATCGCGCCCTTGATGAATTTTAATACGAGGACGACACTTCTCGCCACAAGTTGATCCGCCACTTAAAATTCTAATACGGTGCCCGATGAAATCTACACGGCTAAGTACACGCGAGAACTTTTGAGAAACTTGACGCAGTCAACTTTTATGATTACAATTACAATTACGTGCGTTTGAAATTTCATTAGCGCTGCTGCGAGAAAATTATCATCGCCGCATTTGGTAAAGTTTGAACAGAATTACATGCATGTATATATATTTTGTATAAAGAAATTGAATCGCAAAAGTATTTGAACAATTATTACAAACCCCGATATTATCGATATCGTGCTGCGTTCCATAGTTAATGTAAGCAACAAATAATTCAGATTTGTTTCGAATTTTATTTTAATATAGTAATAACAATCGTGTCTTGATCAACAGTGCCGATGAAATTAAATACATAGGTATTTATCTTAATACAAACATAAAAGTTTAACGTAGTAATAAGTGTTTCCAACATTTCTACTAAGACCAAGTTGTAATTTCAAGGATCATGACGGTTTCACACAAAACTCATCCACCTATCTCCTCAACAAAGAAAATCTTCTCCACTTGTAATTTGTGCAAAATTCAACTGAACATATTATTGTCCAGTGCAAAAAACGCTTCCCCGACTGACATAAAGGATAAAGAAGCAGTCCTGAAGTAATACATTTTCTAAGACAGTCTAACCTTTATAATAAAATGTAAGATTTAGTTCCAAGTCGCTAATAACCACACAAATGATTGATACGGCTATAAAATAATGACGAAAAAAAGAAAGTTAGATTTAATTTTTCGCAGGTGAAAATGAAATCAACCGTACAAGAACCGGCTGGTACGTGTCACGATCGTGGAAACCCGAGGTATCTTCATAATTCTCCTTGAAAAATAAACAAACTGAGTAATCGCTTGAAACAACGAACTCCGCTACGTACTCCGCTGTTAATTAAATGTTAATAACCGCGTCAATTAAACGTACTAGTTTTCTCACAATTGCTACAACGATGCGGGACACGGTTGTAAGAGCGTCGCGATTTGCATAATATGTTAGTTACAATGTTCCGCTCGAACAGTTTGTCGTAAATTCAAACTGCCGCGTCGCACGCGAATCGATCCGGCTTGAACGTTTCGCCGGAACGCACGACGGCGTAAACAGAAAATAGAAGGCAGGAAACAGGCTAATCGATTCGCGTATTTACGCCGGGACGTCGCAGTAAATTCGCGGTTCGTGCGTTAATTTCGCTCTAATTTGCCGGACGATCGAGCTGTCCAAGCTCGCGCGGTTTCTCTCCCT
>CAJDYZ010007724.1:61422-73997 GCA_903986555.1 Heterotrigona itama
TGATTTACGATTACATTTATTACAGCAATTTTTCACGCGTAATGGTCAATTCGCCGAGGCATAACGAGCTCGTGGAATTTTTACGACGCGAAATTCCGCGGTCAGCCGAAATTGGATGCTTACCGGGATGCATTCGTTAAAGCGTAATCAAATGAAGTTTTTAAAACGCCCCTCCGTTCGCCGATGGGTTGGTCCGCGAAGTACGTTCGTACGTTCGAATACGTTACCGTAATGAACCGGCGTTCCGTTTGCAAGAATCAAGAGGTATTAATTCGACGGGGTAATTAAAATCCGGTTTCGAAAGCGGTATTTCCCTGGCCTCGTGTAACCGCAAACTTGGAAAAAGGTTCGATCACCTCCGCGTTTGGAGAAATATTTTTAACCACTTTCCAAGTGAAATATCGCCAGTACGCCGCGGCTGTAATCGCGAGACCTGCGCGCGCCTTGGCAATGTATATCCATCGCGCTCTGAACTGTTAATTCGATCGGAGATCAATCCACCGAGGAGAGAAAAAGAAATAGCTGCAATTCCTCGAACGCAACCGCGATCGCGTTTTCACCGCGTTGCAACGAAAACACGGAGATCAAACGGCGTTACTTCGAATACTTCTGGCAAGTTATCGATAGCGCACAATTATCGGTACACGCGAATACGGTTCTCCGCGATCGATAACACGAGGCAATTTGGAATATTTCGCGACGTGTTTGAAAAAAGGAAGGAAGCGAGACGAGGCGAAAGAAGGATCGGAATCGCGAACGATGGGCGGATTTCGCGGCACGCGATCTAACCAATGTAATCTGCTCGTGCCACGGCCGAGAATTCTTCTACTCTCTGAAACATTTTCTTTTTCTCTTTCTTCCTTTTCCTCCGACCGGCCCGATAAAATCACGAACACGTACCGATTTCTCTCCGCGGCCGGGAATATTCTTCGACGAAGAGTTCGAGGAGCCGCGGATTCGGCGAAAGACTCGACGAAAGAATGCAACGAGAATGTAACAATGTTGGCCGGATGGTTTGCACGTGACAGCAGGCCAGCAATCCAGGAAAGGAAGTTTCTTAACGGCACGTACGTGCCAACATACGCTCACGTACGTGCCGATGAGTACCTGGGTACTTACGTGCCCAGTATCCGGAGGGCCCCCGATGCACTCTGCCTCCTTATCGATGCGGTAAGAAAGAAAGTTTCGAGCTTAATGGAACGTGTCGCAGATAAAAAAGGAAATAATACCTTTATTGGATACGCTTAGAAGGGAGGGAAACGGTTAGATCAAGTATCGTCTACCACAGTCGACCACCGTCGATTTGCAAGATATCTCTTTACTTCCTCTGTCTGACATTTTCCTATCGATTTCCCTACTCATCGTGCTATCTATTTCTTCCAATATTTCGCGACCGCAAAATAATTGTAAATAAGCTTCAAGCATTCGATTCTCTGATCATCACGTATTTCCTCTATTATACATATCGTGTAAAAAAACTTCGTGACCTCGTTGTAAGTTTTCCAATCGTGAGAATTTCTATCCGATCCCGAAAGTGGTTAGATAGTCCAAAATCGTCGAAGAAAAATCGACGAAAATCCCGCGACTATCGCGAGAGACAAAGGCAGCCACGAGACGCGATAATGTATATTGACCGTGGATTGATTAGCTTAATAACCACGACGAAGTAATCGCGACGGGCTTAGAAATTAACGCACACATCGGCCAAAGGGGATACGGACGTCAGCGGTCGGACGTCGGGCGAAGTGAAACGTACGCGCGAAGAACAGCGTGCCGCGCGGTGCGTTCCGCTGCTCGCGAAAAAGAGAACAGAAAATCCTTGTTAACACAGGGAGTAACAAGCAAGAGAGTACACGACCGTGTACTGCGGAGTACAACGGCGACGAGACGGCGGCGTCGGCGACTAACGGCGGTTCGAGGAGCGCGGCCCAGAGGAAATTAAGGACCTATTTACAATTACGATGAGAAGTTGATGGAGTAACAGTACGTAAAGCTCATTAAGGGGGATACCGGCAACTGTGCGCCCGTGATTATGAACGTTGATTGCGTATGTGTAACTCAGTCGCCGGCAGCCGACCTTAAGAAGCGCGGTTAATTGTAAATGAAGCACGCTGTAATTTACCATGTTTAATTGAAACCACGCGCAACAAGCGGCGCTGATTGGTTTCTTTGAGGGACGCGAATGATTAATGTGTCTATTCCGATCAATACCACGGTGGCGTGGCCGGGCAAGAAATCGCGCGCGGAAAAATCACCGGCACAGAGTATCTCTGCGGTTCATCAAAATGCCAAGTGAGAGAATTACGGTGTCCGACCGGTAACCGTGGCGTTGTGCGTGAATAAACGTATTAAGCTTTTTTTCTTCTCTTTTTTTCTCTTCTCTCTCTCTCTCTCTCTCTCTCTCCCCGTTCAATGCATGATACCACTATTCTCGCTAATTGGCCGATACGAAGAACAAAAAGCGTTGATTGGTAGCACACGAAAAATGCATTCCTTACGAATCGTACTGAAGACTCTGCTATTCTCTCGCGATCTTTCTTGTCGCGTAACTAACTTTCCGCGAAGATTTTCTTGAAAATCGATTTAACGATTGAACGTTATTCCAGAAATTCTCCAGTTCGTTGCCCAGACACATGCGCAATTAATATTTATTAATTTAAAAACATAGATTACGTATTTTCAGTCATTTATCCGTTACAAGATTAATTTCAATCGTATCGAGTATCAGGAACACAGTCGTTAGGTACATCATTTCTTCCTTCACCTTATGCAAAAAAGAAAAGAGAAAAAAGAAAAATTCGCTTGGGAAACCGCACTTACTTGTACAGATTTCATTTTAATTTCTCATTTGTTCTATTCAACCGGAATTCGCGTTTTAGATATCCATCAGTCAGTTCTCAGTAAATTCTCAGTAAATTCTCCTGTCGCTGTCGACGTTTCTTGGCCGGCAAGAGGAACAGATCGAATCAACTCAAGTTGCAGCATCGACCACAGTTACGAAGATCGATGAAAAAGCAAGGGGAGTCGAACGGGAAACTAAATCGCCGCGCTATTTCCCGAAGAATGCTTCCGACGGATCAATAATTGGGTGGAGAAGACGCTGGTGAATGTTGGCAACCTAAGAAGATGTTCCCTCGAGCGTCGTAGAAACTGGTTTCCGCGATTACTGATCCGCGAATCGGGCGTTTTCTCGCGTTTCTTCCGACGCGAGAGAAGCGAACAGGTAGCAAGCATACCGGTGGCAAGCGTGTAGACACGCGTGCAAACAACATGGAACGTCTGCGACTTGTGCGCAACGTGTCCGAAATGAACGCAGACGGTATTCTTTCGTCGAATCACAGGCGAGGCGAATTCTCGAGATATATACGGGCTGCATCGAGAATCAACGGAGGCTCCGTGAAAATTGACAATTTTGCGTTCTTTTTTTTTTTTCTACGATGTATGACAGAATTTGTAACTGCTAATCCGATCAAGTTAAAATATAAATATAATTCGATTTCTCAGTTTTTCAAGGATATTATGAAATATTAGATAATTAGAAGGAAGCAGATCGCGAGAAAGATTAATTTGCTTAATTCGAGAACATCTCGAATACTCACGTGTTTCAACACAGCCACGGCACAGTTTCGTACAGCAAAGTCGATTGAAAAGACATCCGAGCAATTCAAAGAAGAAACCTCGCGGCACGGTGTATCACAGATTCCACATTATCCAACACTATTCTTTCTAAAATGTCCATATAACCTCCTTTCTTCTCGGCTATATTTCTCGCAAAAATGGAAACAACGCCGGCACGATTGCCGCGAGATAATTGCATCGTTGCTTACTAAAAACAGGCAGATTAATTACCTCCGGTGGGTACAGGTGGTTCACCTGCGTGCTCGTATAACGTTTCAGCGACGCGACAACGCAGGAATTCGCACGCAGGGGAAGAGATGCGAAAAATTAAATACGAACATAATAAATTTCCTGGCGAAATTACAAGGAGGCGAAAAACTACGACGTAACTAACTGTCTGGTGGTGGTGTGCTGCTGGTTCGTTAGACCATAATTTTTCGCGGGTTGTCGTCGGTCACACTCTGTGTGTGTATTTGTGTGTTGACGGAAGCATCGTTTAATGCCAGAAGCGCGTTCCCGTTGCCGCGCCACACCGGCGTTCGACGATAATTTCTCTCTTCATCCGCGATAATATCCGGCAGAGAATTTCTGAAATAACAGTATCATCGTCCACGATGCCAGATAAGAATGGGAAAGAAACGGCGAAGCAGGAAGCAGCCAGCAACGGCAGAGGGAAACACCGGTGGAAGGGCAACGCGGAGACGAAGAGACGCGGAACAATAAAAGTGATTATCCTTTGAACGGAGGAAGGAAAGGAGGAAAGAAAACGCAAAGCGCGCGGCTGAAGATTCCGCAAATGGTAAATGGGAAGCTTGTTAAATTTTATTGACATTGCTGAGCCAGCACATTCGGAACAAGAAGCATCCGATTCCATTAGGGGGAGGGCAGAGAAGTGTCCCTTTTTGCCGATGCTGGCTGAACCAATGGGACAAAGAATCAACAGGATCCAGAAAAAGCACAGAAAGAGGCTCGGGGAAAGGGTGCATTCCCTAATTATACCGATCCAATTATTCCCAAGTTCCAACGGGATATTCCTCCAATTGCACAAGAGGAAACATCGCGTAAAAACAACCAAACGGACCGCCTACGCGATCACGCGCTGCGAGTCTTCTTTTTCGAAAATTTACGTCGAAAATATCCGAGAGAAATACTTTTCGAATCTTAATGACGATTCGTCTTTCTCAAAGGACGCAAATCTCTGCTTTTCATCTGCTCTGCAAGAAAAGAGGCCGAACGTTTGAAAAGGGGTTTGAAATTTATTCAAATCCTTGATAGAATGTAGCGACTCGCGTACAAGAAAAAAAAAAAAAAGAAAAGAAAAGAAAAATCGTCTGGGCTGCTCGACTACAAAGGCCGCAATTAAAAATCCCGATATCATCTCCACTTGATATGGCCGTGAAGGAAAGAAGAAAAAAGCTAACTAATGAAAGGAAAACGCGAGTCTGACATGCGAACCGACACGTGAACGAAACTTGGTTTAGATCCGATCCACCGAGATCGTGGGCCAAGCAATTTCGTCGTGGATCGTTTCTCTCCTGGTGCAGTGAAAAAAATCGTGTAAAACAATTTGAGGGGACCTAGCGGACCGGACAAGAGAGATCGTTACGGCACAATTAAAACGATTCATCGTCGTCACGTTGGTGTCGGGCAATATGTCCTACCACTCTGTATGATTCATATATCAGCAAGTCGCAGGAAGCAATGTGTCGTAAACTGAAGGTTGGCGCCAACTCACGTTGATATCATCTCGATCCTCGGCACGTCTGGATTTCGCGTACGTACATTTCGAACATGTCTTGAGCGCGCCAAGGCTCGCATACAGCCTGATGTGCAACGAATACGTGCACAAAAATAGTCGCCATCGCTACGAGACCATGTTTTGTAAGAGCTACACTGCAGCGAACCAACGTGAGCTACATCGCCCGTGATCCATTTATAATTCAACGCAACTTTGTTTGAATACCACGGTGGATGAAGATGGATGACAGAAAGATTTCTTGGATAATTGCGTATATCCAGAGATTGATCCCTTTTCATTTTAAACATATAGTATCCATAGTTTCATCAATGGTTTTTCACACGTGAGAAAGTTGCTAAAATTCGTTGTTAATTCAAAGACGATTTAAAAAGATTTTTTCAAGACTCTGTACACACGGAGCATGTGAAAAGACTATTCGAAGATCAAACGAAACCGACTTGCTTCCTGTGTGAATACAGAGACATTTACAACGCGTACACGTTGTCGGAAACATAGTTGTCCACGCTAATTGTTGACCATTGGAAACTATGCCGTGATATTTTTCTCCACGGATATTTGCCTCTGTCGTGGAGCACTTTCGAATGGTACTTTTCTCTTTATTTCTTCTTTCCTTGAACGCGCGCCGATATCTGGTCAAGCTCCTTTGAATATCCTCTGGATCCGCCTATAAAGGGATCGTTACCTCTGAAACCTCTTGTTTATAAAGAGCTTGAAATACTCGAGATCTCTTGAAATCTTGAATAGTGCATCTGTCGTACGCCTTGGAGCTTGTGTTCTATAGACCACCACTATTATATTCGCGTGCTTGTAAATTCACAGTTAGCCATTAAGCGAGTAACAGAAGTTCGATGCTTTGCCGTACAAAAAGGCCTTTGTCCGATCGGAATCCTTTCATTCGATTATGCATATCGAATTCTTGCAGAAAACTTGAAACGCGCGCTACGCAGAAGAAAATTCCTTTCTTCCTCTTCGTCTTCTTCTTCTATTTCTTCTGGATTTAAACGCGTCGTTTGTGACTCCCGCGTGGAAACGATCGATGACGAACGACGAAAGAGAAACGACGGGAAATTCTGGCCAAAAACCTCCCTGAAAAATCAACCTTCTGTGCCTCTGCCTTTTTTGACACGCACACACATACAGAGACACGCATTCATCGACACATGCACACACGTGGAAACTCCGACGTGTAACACAAAGAACGTAACAAGCTTTCTGCTTCTCGCATTCGCGGCGCGTTAATTAATTTTTCGTGGTAGGCCGAAAGCTCCGGTAATTGGTGGCGTAATGACGTTTTCTCTAATTATGCAACACCGGTGGAAACACATGAGGAGACTCCGCATGTCGTCGGTTTCTCGTTCTCTCGGCCTCTTTCTCTTCCTCGTTTTCCTTTCCTTTCTCCCTTCCTCTCTTCTTCTTTCTCCTCTCTTGTCTTCTTTTTATTCCCTTTTTTTTTTACTCTCCTACTGGGACTGGCGCTCTCTTAATCTCGCGAGTCCATTATCATTATTAACGTTAACGCGAGCGTTTAACAACCGTGGATACGTTTTTTGTGAAATGTACGGAGAAGTCGCGCCGCGTGGTTTTAATGTCGGGAAAGCTCGACAAAAGGAGAAAGAGAGAGAGAGAGAGAGAGGGAGAGAGGAGAGGGAAAAGGGCGAAAAAGCGACAAGGAGAAAAAGTGTATACACCGGTAGCCGAAACGCGCCACGTTACGATTCCAAGAGTCGCGCGGTTAAAAAGAGAACGAACGGAAAAAAAAGAACGAAAGGTGAACGGAGAAAAAGAAGAGGAACAAAGACAGAGATGGAGAGAAAGAGAAAGAGACAGAACGAGAGAGGAAAAACTACAAGCTTTGAGCCGCTCGAAGAAAAGTGCTAAAAGCGTCGGCATTTATTCGACAAACGCCTCCGCGCAGCGCGAGCTTTCACCACTTTCTTCTTCCTTTACCTTTTACAGTCTCGTGCACGGCGCATAACCATCCTCGAAACCGCGCCGCGCTCGGCAACCACCACGGAGCCGTGGCCATTACCGGAACAGCAATTTTGTTTGTACACGCTCGTTAAGAACGAGTCGGACACAATCTGGACATCTTTTTAAAGGTGGGTGGGAGGCGAGCCGGTTGCAGGAAAAAAAAAGAAAAAAAAGAAAAATAGATGAAACGTTTCTCCCTTAAAGGGGGCCGCGGCGCGCGCTGCGTCCTGCTGAATTTTTTACGAAATCACCGAGATGAAAAGAACTACTTCGGGATGTGTCCCTTTCAATCGTCGAAAGATATACATTTGTCCTTATTTCCATTAGGATGGTGTTTCTGGAAGATTCGTCTGATAATGAAAGAAACGGGAAACAGTCAGGAACTTTTGATTGTTTGAGGAAGCTCCGAAATATTGAGAATGGATGTTGAAATATTTGAAAGGTGAATATTCAACGAGCTGGATTTGCATGATACGCTCCAGTCGTTTAAATATAGATATATAATATATCAGAGTCTTCTTTTTTTTTTTTTTGTTCCATAGTTTCGCTTTATATGATACCTTGAACGATAAATGATGGTTTACTTCCTTTTACGGCCACCTCATTGGAGAAAGAAATCTATTTCTGCAGAAGTAGATTAGGAACGCTCGAGTGTGGAGGCGAGTGTTAGTGGCCTATAGCACCTTTTTTCTTCGACTTTGCGCTCTCACACGTTGGCCGTTAAGGGAGGTTAGTTATACCGGTTGTCGGTGCGAGTTCACGAACAAACAGGGACCGGTTCCTTTCCATTGAAACGATCTGCTCGGCGACCGGGGAACGACCAAGTTATGTATCGTGGAAAAAAAAAGTACGCGTTTTCCAATTTCAAACCGAATTCTTCCTTATAACACCAAGTTCGACCGAATAAATAAATCACCATTTTAAAGAATGTTTCCCCAACTCCCTCTTAAATACCAAATAAGAATGAAACTGAAATTACTTTCAAATTCACTGTGGCGAGAACGCGCGAACGATAACAACCACTGACAATGAGAAGGCAAAACGGTCCATCCTGTTTCACTCTTCAATCCCATGATCGCAATCATGGGTAACAAACAGGGTAAAAGAGAGCATCGAAGAAACCTTCGTGGAAAATAAGAGGTGCACTCGATGCGACAGTTTGATTCCAGCAAAATCTGCGCCGCGTATTATACGAGGCTTGTGGTCGGTGGCGAACGTGAACGCAGATCGGTATGGCGACTAGGTCGCTAACAGAAGCACAGAGAAATACAACAACAGGGGGATAATGGCAGCAATGGCGAACACCTGGTATCGTATCAAATATCACGGTCACGTATATACGCGAGGAGACAAAGTTTTCGGCTGTTTGCCGTATGATCGCGGAACTTACGATTATCG
The DNA here is from genome assembly GCA_903986555.1 of Heterotrigona itama. NCBI lineage: Eukaryota > Metazoa > Arthropoda > Insecta > Hymenoptera > Apidae > Heterotrigona > Heterotrigona itama. Next base: position 70,169 of record CAJDYZ010007724.1, read on the forward strand.
TCGTGGAATACTGGAGGAATCAGGCGGAGCGGCCACTAATGGCGGTGTTCAAACACTGAATCTGGTCCAAAGACCGGCACGACCCACGCCGGTTGCTCGGCGAGCTCGTAAATTCAATTAGTCGGCGAATATCTCCAGGACCGAGGCGAACACCGGGCTTCTTCTTCTTTTTCTTCTTCTTCTCCTTCTTCTTCTTCTTCTTCTACTACTACTACTACTAGTACTACTACTACTACTACTACTACTACTGCTGCTGCTGCTTCGTCGTCGTCTTCTGCCTCTCCTTATTCTCTCGTCCACCTTCCAGATCCTCCTCTTTATCTCGAGCGAGCGGGAATTCGCCCACTTTTGTTCTTTGTTCCATGCCACTTCCTTTTGCTCGCGCTACCCTCTACTACGCTTCCTCCTTTATTCCGTGGCCCTGCCACGTCCACTTCTTATTCTTTGTGCTACCTATTCTTCGTCACCGCCACGCAAAGAAGAATTCCAGGGATAATATGCCGCGCGAGTCGCGCGTAGGAGTCTTACGCATTGAAGACTTGCACGGGATCTCGTTCGACCAGTTTTCAGAGACATCACCTGTTTCACTGACCCGGAACGGTCTTTCTTTTCCAACACCGACAATTAAGAAAACTGATAGCACTGATTCATGGGACAATCGTGCTGATTAAAGCCATCAGGCTCGAGTAACTCAACTCACGTAGCAAGGACACATATCAATAATATTTCAAGCGATCATGCAGAATTTGAACGGAGAATTGGAGAATTTACGATAGAGGGAAATACGTATATTCTAATTCGATACTGAGATAGTTTAATAAAATGGCTATTGAGAATTTGATAATCGAGATCAGTCGTGGACACGTAAGAGTATTAAAAGGAACGCAGGAAACTTATTTGAATAAGTTTGATATCCAGTAAAGGCGTTGTACAGAATTATTTCATCCGTTGCTGATATTTTTAAAAATTATACGATCATGCGGATGCAATATATCGCTTCTCTGGCCATTCAATTATTTATTTAGTAATAACGATCACGTTCAAATTAATGAAAAAAAAAAAAAAGGAATATCATCTACTTTGGAGCGATTGCATTATATCTTATTCGAACTATAACGATCAACGTTCGCTGCATAGTATTGTGTCATAGAGAATTTCACGAGGTATGAAATTGTCAGTATCTGATTGCAGTAAAACATTCACTAGCAATTTCGATAATATAAACCTAGCAGGACTAAAGTACTGTGATTTCTGGGGCAAGAACTTGTGTATGCCTGCCAGGCAAAAGAATGAGGAGGTTAAAGTGCCGAAGGAACGCGATACCGTAGCAAATAGCTAATTCGTACTCTGTGTGCGCACGATCTCGTCTTGCCACACAAGTAGAATTCATAGGAGACCATTTCGACATCGAGAAATTCGTATCGGTCGTAATTCTCATCTGGAAGAAAACTTTCATCGAAGATTGTCATTTTATCCGATACTCGATCGCAAACCTTTCGCTTTCTCTCAAGAACTTTTCCTCGACTCTCGAAACGAAAGCAAACTTCAGCCTTGAAGCAAACTGGAACGTCTCAAACATTCTTGTCAAAAAGAAATAATCACAATCTAATTTCCCTTTGGAATATTCTGAACATTCTGATTATTGAAAAATCGCGTAGTAGGTCTGCTCCATTCTCCGGTAATCTGTTAAGAGAAAAAAAACTTCGCGTCGAACCTCGGAGTATCAAGAATTTCTCATCGAGCGAGAAATTTTCGAGATAAGAAAGTCAAAGATATTATAGATACCGACGATAACCTCGATAATTGTATATGAGTTATATTTCGCGAAAAATATTGATGGGCACGCGATGGAGCTCGTAAAGGAAACCTGGACAAGCCATTACGTACGCCGCACGGCCGAGGCAACTTCATGCTGAAACATTCTTTATAGCGTTTTACGTAAAAGTTATTCGTACTGATCAAGATAAATGAACTACCCTGCGTAGCCACGCCGTGGATCAATGGCCATCTCGAGCCGAGTTTGCAAATCAATGTTCTACATTGGCTACCGGCAGGCTGCAATAAAACGTGACGAGCGGCCGATAGCAACCCATCCTGATGGATATGGCGATGGATGCATTCACGGATACGCTGCATCGGTATAGTATACAATGAAAGAGAAGAAAAAAAAAAAAAAAAAAAAAAAACTTTCGCATGGAAAGCACGGAAGAGAATGCGGGGGCGTTCTTTCATTGCGTGGGCGGCTTTATCGATCATCGGCCTGGGTTCGAAGCTACGAGGTTCGAATGATTTCGCCGCCCGTGGTATTGGTTATTGATTATGTATCCACGGAATGATTACACGATCGAGAAAGAACTCGGAGGGGAGGAGGCGAGTAGCCAGGGCTTTCATAAAAAATTGATCGGCAAGCTCGGCATGTAATCCCTTAACTTATTTTGCCTGTGCCTTTTACTTAATGAAACCATAATCTATACGCAACACACTGTGGTTTTCGACCGTGCCGGCTAACTTGAAATTAGCTACTAAATTTCAACGTAAAGCATGCCTCCCAGTGTAACGAACTCGGGCTATATTACAGCGCGGACATGCGAGTAATTACTCTGGAAATTAAAGTCTATCTTGCCCGTTTGACGCGGCACATCCTGAATTTGAATGACGAGATCCTGATCGACGGTGGACGAGATCTCTTTAACCTGCGGGCGAGACTTTGGAATAATTTCCAGGAAAAACAGCTTTACGATATTGCTTCATTTCAAGAGGTAACAACTGCCTCGATGTTCGACCATGTATGACGAAAATCAGTACGTAAAGAATATCTTAATATTTTAATACATCGCTGACCACTCGGATAAATCTGTCATTTTCTTGCTGTATTACTTATGATAAATGATAGTTCGTTCTCGATACCGTTAGGACATGCGCTTGAAAAACACGCTGACCTAAATAACTATTTTATAATACGTCGCAATGATCTTTGAGGCTTTGAAATGAATGAGAAATAAAGACTTATCCGCGGGAAATTAAATCCGCGTTGATTATACGTATATACGGTCAATCGTTTCGATAATACAATGTTATTATCCTTAACTAAAAAGAAAAAAGATCGTCGTATGTACAATAAAAATTCTCCCATTAAACGCACTCGTGAGCCTGTGAACCGAGTTATGTCGATAGTAAAATAAGCATAAAATAAGCGTATCTGCCTACGCTATAGTTTTCGCGAGTTTCACGGTCATCATTCAAGAAAACGTTCATCTTCATTCATACGACTTCCTATTGTTTCCGCTGTCGTTATGTCTTTGTTACACCCTTCCTTACCGCACGAGTATCATTGAATCGTCCACCGTCAATGAAGATCTCCATCTACCGACAAATGGAACCGACAAATCTCCACTCAACAGGTAGATTCGTGACGTTTAATTGATTTCCACAGGTGAGACGGATTCATCAGGAATATTCACGTGAATTTCATTTATTTAAATCAAACTTCAATTAGTACCCAATTAAACTAACTCTTGCTAGTCAAATATAAATTCTTGTTGTATGAAATGAAAAATCATAAATAGTAGGAAAGATCAGTATAAAGTAAAATTCCGTTTCGTGGATTGAACGCTGATCGTGAGATCCTGAATAATAATAAAAATCCTATGGCGTGAGGAGTTTCAATATCTGTTGAAACAGACTCGTCATGAAAAAGATTGAGATACGGGGAAATGTCAAATTAAAATTAATGACATCGTGTATCTGCGTTTATCTTATAGAAGAATCGCTTAAGGAAGAGGTAAATATAATTAAAAAAAAAAAAAAAAAAAAAAAAAAAAAAAAAAAA
>CAJDYZ010007725.1:28346-42073 GCA_903986555.1 Heterotrigona itama
TTTGATCAAAGTAAATTCATTTTAGAATTTCCAGAATTATATGCGTATGTGTACGTAACTGAAATGCACACCTGAAATAACTTTTAAATTATGCGTGTAATGAAACATTGTTTAATACAAAAGTTGTATGGATTTTAAAGAAAGAATATATGTGTATAAAAATTTTATATATATATATTTCTATATATGTATCGAATTGCAAAATAGTAGTTTGAATGACTGTGGCATGAGATCAGGAAAATAATAGTTATATTTGAAGACACATATTTTCGATGATTTTGAAGAATCTTTGACGAAGATGTACACACGTGAATATTAATCATTAATTTTGATATAATTTAATATTGTAGTGTCGTAGTTTTAAGAAACCTTACTTTATAATAGGTATAAGAATATTATTTCATGAGGAATTCCAAGGACAGGAAGAAGATAATAAAAGCGAAAGCAATGACGGACGATAGGTCGATGCATTACCGATGTTTACAGGGGTGTGGGGGAAGAAAAGCGAAGGTTTTCCTTGCTGAAAGGATCAGTGTTGAAAAGGAAAGTGGAGTCAACAGTGTTTCTGTGTTGAGAGAGTTGGAATTATTTTGTCCATTATATGTGTATCCAATTCATTATAACACAATCCTCAATCGTAATTAATCAAACTTTTATATTTTACATTAATAACGTACTCTAAAATATTATTTTTGATATAATTACACTTGAATAATCATACATTTTCTTCACCTAAATCATAGATCGCAGACGTTTGATTTCGCGATTTTGTAAGGTGTGCAAATACCAGCTAAAACTGCAACGTAGGGATTACTATGTGCGCTTCATGCTACGTATTAGAATTCCGTGTGAAGATCGTACGTTCATCGCATATATTCTCAATTTCGGGAGAATCGGTCGTTAATCCTCCGGCTCGAGTCTATTTAACGTCTACCGTATCCATCATAAATTTGCATTCCGGGATCGCCATTGAAAAGCGGGGACCTTGAATATCTGAAATTCTGTTTCAAATCTCTCTCTCTTGTTGTAACCATCTGTTAAACCGTTACGAGCATCGAACACCTGTAGATGGAAACCGAGAAGAACATTTTAATGTCTCGTCCATTTTGTAGAACAAGAGCAATCTCCATGAAACGAACGCGTGGTATTAAATATATAATATTTGTTGCTTGTGAGAAAAAGGATCTAAATCACGAACACTTGAACTTTAATTTCTTAAAAGGATAAGAGAGACACTGCCATATCAATCATGTACTATGTCGCAGCGTCTAATAAAGGTTAACTTCTTGACTGACACACGGCGGGATAGTCTGGAATTAATGAATCCCTGGAGAGTCTCTTCTTCTGTGATATGATATTCTCTTTACTAATTTCTTACACGGTCAACGATGATAAAAAGCTTTAAAACTTCTTAAACAATGAGACACAGAAGACCTTTGTGATTCGTAACTGTATCTCGTTGGACTTTGTGTTTTCATCGAGCTCTATTTTTACTAATTTAAATTCTAGATTTTCGTTTCGATGTTATTAATTTCAATTTATACTTTTAACTTAATTTCCGGAGTTTTTGTTTTTTTTTTTTTTATTAGCACGAAAGCAAGAATGTAATGAGTCACTAATTAAATCTAATCGACGGAACATTGTGTTAAGCCATGTTATTAACATGTATATTACGACACTCCTTAATTTGGTTAATTATTAACACGATATGTTACACATCATGACGGAATTAATTAATTTGTGGCTATATTGATGTTATATGGCTAACCGCAGTTGATCCTCCGTTATCACGCATATTATATTAATTGCACATTATAGATTAACATTACAGATTACAAGTTAAAATAGTCGTGTCTATTCTACATACATTGACAATATATATACATGTATATTACGCCAATATTCAAAATCTATTCAAAAAGAATCCTATGAATTATAATAAATATTTAAGTTATAAATTTCTACGTACGCGTTTACAAATTTAGATCGAGGTTCATTCACTTGAGATTTATCAAAATGAAGAATTTCATTTTAATACAACGCACAGTATAATCACAGAGAAATCGTCTGAAATGGATAAGCGAAACGTTTCCCTACAAACGTTGTGCGTTTAACAAGATTCAACGACAGAACAGATTCTGCTGAAGTTCGTAAGAATTCGGAGATGCGCGTTACGGGTCGAAAATGAAAAGGAGCCGACTCGGCGGAGTTGGCCCATTAATTAGGCGCCAACCGGGAAAATCGCGAGAAAAGTAAAGGGGGAAGGGAACGTGGGTATAAAAGAGCGACGGAGGAGTCGCTACGGCGGAGAACGCTACACGCTTTCGTTCGAAGGAAGAAGGGCTGCGGATAAGCCATCTCCCCGAGTAACGAGCGAACTCCTACGGAAACTACCGCCTCATATAATCAATTAGAACTCTTGAACGAGTGAGATGGTAATGGAGTTGAGCTAAGTACAAACTGGAGCAAACTGGTGCCGACTCGAACGAACGGGTATCAACCATCGCATCCTCTCGGCGTTGCGTCGCGTCGTCGCGTCGCGTCGCCTACTTCAACATCCTCCACTTCCCCGGGAATCAGGCGATCTTCGACAACTAGCGGGATTCATTAAGTATCGCGCGATACTCCCCGTTTGCGAGATTTCATCGAGTTACTTTCGTGTTCCATTTCGCGTTCGATCGATGAAATAAGGATGATCGGAAACGATAACGGCGAATGTTTTTTTTGGGGAAAGGAAAGATAAAAATGTGTCGCAAACACGTATGTTTAATTTAACATTAATAATATAAGCTTTGTATAAACGCTATGAAAAATCTCACGCAGACTCTTGATATTTATAATGACAAAGAATATCAGTAAATATATGAATGACATGTGTTTGAAAAATTATGAGTGGAAATTAGGAACTGTTTCATCAAAGTATTATAGTATTTTACGTACTTGATATGAAAATTTAAAGATTTAAAGATAGCATCACTTGTCGAAGCAGATTTCCCTAGGATTTATGATTTTTAAAATTTCCTGAAGAATCTTGTAATTATAGCCAGATTATAGCAGATATAGTACAATGGACTTTTGTATTTAAATTAATTAATTTTTTGAATCAAATTAAATTAATTCTTTATATTTGAAGAATTAGAGTATCGAATTATTACCGAGTTCAATTTTCAAAGGTTTTATTAAAGCTTGGACATTCCCGCTATATTTTTATCATCTTCTAATAAAGACAGAGAAAGAGAGAAAAAAAATATCACTTTCAACTAGCTTTTAACCACTGCTATTCTCTGGACGACTGGACCAGTGTCCATTAATGTACTGATTTTTGTTCTTCTTTTCCCTTCGTGCCAGATCCAAAAATTCCCTCCATTTCGCCGCGTTCATTTTAATCCTCTTTCCCCCTCATTTGAGCACGCGGACCAGAGCAGACCACTTAGGATAATCGTCGGTTGGTGTTTTTTCCCCGAAAATTAACCATTATCCCTGGCCATCAGTTCGAGGGAGGGACATTGAAGGCGCGTGAAAGAATCTATCACAAAGTGGCCAGAGTAATCTCTGTTATCTTAAGTGGACCCTTCGTTTATAGCTCCTTGGTCCTCGACCAGGCCACTTTCGACTCCTTTCTCATCCCCTTGACGTTGACGGAGTATTGTTCCACCACCCGAGATTTTCCACGGAGTTCCTACCCGCTAAGCGGATAGGGTAGATAAGAGGACGAGGGACACGGCCCTCGGAAAATGTCAACTTGTTGTTTATCTTACACGGACTTCGTTCTCGTCCATTTACCTGCTGATGAATCTCGCGTCCTCGGGTCTCTGTTATGTCTCATAAAAGCGCGATACGTCGATTACCGGACGTCGTATCGCCGCAAGAGATCCGAGATAACAACCGAGATGCCTGTTAATAATAAGAAAACTTGACTATTTGTATGCAAAAGATGGAATATTTAATTGACGGGTGAAAGATTCGTTAATTACAAGGAACTTCATTTGCTTCTCAAGTTATTTTTTTCAGATGTTGTTTGAGAAATCATAGACTATATAATTACGTATGATGTAATATTAAATTGGATTAGATTTCCAAGATTCGTCGGTGAACTAGATGAAACAATTTGAATTATCATCTCGTAAATTGATATTATATTAGATGTATATTTTAAATATATAGAAACACATTACCCTACCAACACACTTGCCATAGAATATTTTTATTTCCACATTAAAGCATTTTGAAATGTCATTACGGAATGAAATTATTGTACAAAAAGAAAAAAAGATAAGTGTGCAATGAAATGTAAAATTAATGAAAAATTAGTGTGCAGTATAAATATACTTCAAATTCTGCAAACTCTGCGTTTGAAGATACTTTCGAATACATTCGTGACGATTTCAACTTCAATTTCGTAAGTTTCGTCCCATGAAAATACTATACAAATAGATTTCACATATATTAGACTGTAACTTTGACAACAATCGAGGCACGTTTCTACGAAATAATTCTACCGAGCGCAATTAACGTTTCATTAGATTGTTCTTTCCTGTCGGATGAATTCGTTATCTTCGTTGCCTCCTTTCCATTTTCTTTTAACATCGAATGATAAAGAGGTAACGCGAGGGGAGGGGAGAAATGAAAGTGATTTATTGCTTTCTGGTGTAGCCGGCCATGGTTGGAAGTCATATTCATCAACGTCCATCACCGGTCGTAATTACAGTCGGAATTTAATAATAACATCAGCAACTATATCGGTTTTGCCTCCGTGCATCCTTGAACCCATCTATAAAATGTATAAAATTAGCGGATAGGCGTACGTAGCGGTGCTTCATTAACGACGACGTAATTTATTGCCGTACGCGGGGACAGTTAATAATAATGAGAATTTAATGGCATCAGGGAAACTTCGAAATTTCCCAGACAAACGTTAATCATTTTTCGAACGCGGAGAGCACACGCGTGGCTGTGGCGTTGTTAATCATAATGTGCCGCGCGTCAATGAGAAATTAATACAGCCAAGTGGGAAAGGACGCCATGTTTGACAGCCCCCGTTGAAACTCAACGAAACTAACTGCAAGCGAGATGAAATCACGAAGCGTGAAATACAATTTTTCTCTGCAAGATACTTTCCGTAAGATTCGGGAAGAATTTCTTAATTTCTAAGTTAATCGTATGCAAAATGTGTATTAGAAAATATATATATTATATGTTAAGATTTTAAAAGAAATAACAACGTAGGCAGTTATTGAATATCGTATATCGACATTTTATTAATATTTATTACATTCAATTATTATTTTCATACATCGAAACTAATTAATTATATACGAAAATTATATACTTACAATATACAACAGTGGTAATTCATGCTCTTCAGAAAAGTCTGAAAAATTAAGAATTTGCGAGAATACTTGAAAGATTCCATAATGATATTAATTGTAGTATTAATTAGAAAAAATTGAGAACTGAAGAAGAAGGAAGTTGAAGCTTATGAAACTGATGTAACATACGTGTCGAATAATTTGAATGCACAACCGATATTATAAAGTAAAAGACTTACAATTAGGATTTATCACTCGCGAATATTCTTAAATTATTCCAAATTATTCCAAACTCGTACGTTCCTCGTTAGTCGGCCATTTTTCCCTCGAACACTGACAAGTTAGCATCGGCGAAGAGCAGTGTCGCCGCAAACGTAAGCAGGTTGATTACAACTATCGATTAACCGAAATTGAAAATCCGCGCACCGGGCCAAACGATGGAAACGCGAGTTTCTGCAGACGATGTGGCAAATTAATTGGGAATTCCAGTTTCTCATTATCAAGAGTTCAAAGGCCAACAATTTGTCGGTTGTAATCTGCTAATCCTTTCACTTTGTGGAGGATGCGTCAGGATTAACAAGGATTGACAAGCTCTCGTTCGAGAATTACGAATTAAAAGGGACTTTCAGCTTCTCATTTTGACTGAGTGTTGGCAACACTGGCGCAAGTGGATCTCGTTAGGGATAGTTGACCAATTCGATCGACGACGCGCCTGTAAATTTCGAAGACGCAACCTGGCGAACGAAGGAGAATGAAAGGAGAGAGAGGAACACTGGGAACAAAGAGAGGTAGAGGACTTCGAAGCGATCCAGTGACACGTACGAGTCCACGGTTCGAGAGAGAAGATCTTGGAGGATCTTGGCATCGGTCGGGACGATCGTTCGTGAAGCACGGTTATTCACTGGTGGCGAGCTGTCAATAACTTGGCCAGGCTCTCTTCTCTTTCAATTCGCGTCTGGCCCTTTGGATCACGTGGCTGTGTTCGTCATCGTTTGAGTCTTGTAAGAGATCTACTACCCCTCCCCCCCCCCAAATTGCCTTTCACCGTGGCTCTTTCCGGCGTGGTCCTCTCGTTTTACACCGCTAAATCCAATTTCACTCCACCGCCTACCCTCAAGGATCTTTGCGGTGGCTCGGACGTCCATTGTGCCCACCCTTCGTTTCGCTTCTCCTTCGTTGCTGCCGCCGGGAAAATCCATCGATTTCACCTCCTTGGTATTAATCTTTCCTCGTTATAGCGATCGTTCGAGCGATAGTTGTGCTGTCTTGTTAGTATTAATTGCGAAACGGTGAACCGATCTGATGCAACGAACAATCGAAGTTTGCGTTTAGTCAGTGAATATTTTTCCCTCGATGGAATTTTGTAATTCACTTCTGTCTGATCTTGTAATTTGTTTTCTAGGAAAGTTAAAGTCATTATACACTGCCTCTTAAAAGTCAAACTGATTAATTATTTTTTTTTTATTTCATTATATGCACAAGTAAATAATCAATTTTAAATAATATTCATTTATCACGAAATGATGAGATGATTTTAGTTTGTTATACGATTAATATATTCCTAATATTTTTCGTATTTTATTGGTTTGGAACTGTTTATTAGATATAGACAATATTTTACGAATAAACTGATTCAAGTTTTATTATAGAAAATTTGTGACTCGATACTATTTTTCTCGATCGTTGTATCAGATTCTAACGACATTTTCTTCTCGTTTCAGGTAACTGGCATCGTGGGACGAGCAGACGTACTCGCTTGTATTTTCTTCTTGCTGTCGTTTCTCGCTTATCACGGGTGAGTATAATTTCATGTAAAAATGCTTTTATCCAGTGGTCATCACTCTCTACGCAGTTACTTCATTATAATTATATTTTGCTTACTCGCGGCTAGCCAAATTAAATTAAACTTATTATGAAGATTTATATGCTTCCCACCGAACGTGATAATTAAATCGCGGATTTTTATGCAACTTCAAATTTTTACGAACACTCGAACGTGGGTTCATTTCGCCTCTTATGAAATTATATACGATGAACGTGACTGAAGAAATAATGATGAAAAATTGTCGATATTTTAAACTGTTGAATAACTTCATTTTAAAACGTAAAGTTTTTATTTTAATCTATCCTAAGTTCATTTTTTTTTTCAAAGATGCCTTTACATCATGTAGCGTGTAGGATAGAAAAGTAAGAATACTTTTACTCTCGAAGATTATTAAAATTCAAACACCTCTGAAAACATTGAAAGATTTTTTTGACAATTTGATCCATCGTGAAAACTGAAATTCTTTATTTATAACGAACTCTTAAATCTTGCTGTACAATTTTTTTTTTTTCTTTTGCGAAAAGCGATGCAACGCGGTGATAAAATTTTTAGCTAAAAATACTACAAACCGCTGCGTATTATGCTTGTCTTGTATTCCACATGCAAATATTCAGTAAAATGTTATTTACGTTGTTACGTTGTCGGAATGTTCAGCTCTGCTCGTCGCTTCATATTTTTTTACGTATATATTTTTCCAAGAAATGAAAGTTTCATTATCACTTTAACGCAACTAACTGTTTCTTAATTATTGCCTCGTGACTCAGACCCAACGAGATTAAAAGGCGAAAAAAATGCAAAATGAAAAAAAAAGAAAAAGAACACATCGGTTCCATAGACATCAATCCATGAAAATTCGAAAATGCAACGGAAGCGTGTATACTTCTCGTTCTCTCCGTTCCGTTCTGTTTATACCCGTGTTCAGGTCGCTAGTAACCTAATAAGGTAGCGTGTCAGAGGCATAATACACCCATAACTCCACGGAACTTACCGTGGGCGCACATACGTACGTACGTCAGCGACGTCGAGCGTCGCTTAGCGTCGAGACGATGCCGTTCTGACGCCAAAACAGCGGCCCATTCATTCTCATGAGCTGCTGGGCGGTGTGTGTGTGTGGAAATTATAAACTAAACTAATTTACTCCGGGGAGGAGGCCCCATAGCGAAGCCAACGGCCGACTATAGTGCACCGGTGACTGGTTTTGGTCGCTGCACAACGTCCACCCCTCTCCAACCCCCATCCCCTGCAATTTTCTTCCTACCCCCTTTGCTGCTCGTTTATATCGATCCTTAAACGTGAAAATATAAAGTGCTTACGAGCACGATCCCGCGAACTTACCGCGGAAATCTTTTTATCGTCGGTCTAAGAGGATTCCGGACTTATGCATGGTAAGCGATGTAACGGCTAGCTCGTCGTCGTCGTCGTCGTCGCTCGAGCTCTGGAGGCCTGGAAGAACTTGACTTGCCCGACTCTCGCTTCTGGTGCATTAAAGTGCTCTTCTCAAGTTGAAGCTCCCTTTCTTTTTTTTTAAGTTTTTTTGAGGGTTGTCTTCTGACTGGTTTTTTTGTCAGGGAGCACAACAATAAGAGTATTTTAAAGGGATTTTTAGTGTCAGATAGTGAAAGGAAGAGAGATTAGACCGAGTAACGCGATATTCAGAGGTAACGCGACATTTTCTTCTCAATGGAACTTGATTGATAAGTGATGAAAACGTTCGGACACCTATGTTTTATAAATTATATGAAAATTCATTTCAAACAGAAGCTTCCCTTTAAATTTAACACTATAAAAGCCCTATTTGCAATTCAATATTGAAAATTTAACTCTTTGCAGTCGAGTGTCCCTTCTGAAGGAACATCGTACTTAAATCTAGCCATTAGCTCGGAACATGTATACATTTGGTGTTGTATGATGCAATATATAATAGTATAATATCTGAACAGACGTCTAGAGTGAAAGCTGTAATAACGACGTAAGAAGAACGAAAAAATTTCAGAAAGACGAAATTTCTGAAAATAGTCCTCAGTCAATTGACACTCAATAATTCACATAATTCGGAATAATTTGCATAAACTAGACTTCTCATTGCTTCTTACGAAAGTTGAAAAAATAGCGCGATATTATTTTTCTACAGATTCAAACTATGTATCATTAACTCTATATTATACTTGTTTTAGCACCGATTGATGGTTGCTTTAAATTGAAACGATGTTACACGTTGGAAAGATATAATCAACGAAATTTTTAAATACCATTTGAATGATTATTTTGACGTGATAACGCTTCGTGAATAAATTGCTGGCAGATGATACAGAAAACGTTTGTCGAGGGCAAAGGGTTCAGTTAATAATTCAAATTGAATCTAACTCATTGCGCCCCCGTTCTCGGTAGCTCGTGACAGTTCACTCTATCGGTTTTCCAAATCGAGATCTCCGCTGAACGAACCTCATCGCCCCGATTAAATGCAACTCGACGAGCTCGGTGTTACACATTTATCACTCGTCCGCAGTTTACACTTTCCGGCGAGCGTCGTAAAAAACGCTTTCCGCGCCGGCGTTCGCGATTGACTTTTTCCTTACCGAATCGAGAGCATCGCGCCGCGGAGGGGAAGTTACCCAACGAAAGCAACAGCGGTGCCTGTTCAGTGAAATTAATTTCAACGGACGGGCCGGGTCGCGTAATTAAACTTGAACCTTTTCACAGGCCCGGTTCGTTTGGACCACGGGATGGAAAACGCGCGCTCGCGTCGCAATCGATAGCGGCACTCTCGACGTCGAGCAAACGCGCGCTTTTTCCTCCCTCCTCCCCCTCCCATTGCGACGAGAATAAGGGAAACAAATATCGAGATAGCGACGCGAGCCGTGGTGAAATGCGCGGTATATCGAGAGAAACGAAGACGCGTAGCTCGCAAATGGCGGGGAAAGCGGTTGCTCCGTTTAAATCGGCCGTCGAATCGGGTCAGTGTGCTAACCCTCGAGCTCTTAGGTAATGAATCTCGAATGAATATTTGTATTAAAAAAAAGTAGTTGGAAGGGAGGGGGCAGGAGGAGGAGAATGCGAAATGTTTGTGAACGAACGTTCGTTGTTCGAAACCAGTGACATCGTTCGTCGAATTGCTGAAACGTATTCGACTGTGAGTCAGCGAACGTAACAGTAACGCGGGATCCTTGGATCTCTTAGTTAGTTCCGCTTAGTGGATCATCGTGCCCGTCCTTTCTCTCCCTCTTCTTTTTAAAGGAGTTTTGAAAGGGACAATTACTCTTAACGTTGTTTCTAATTTTAATGAAAATAATGTTTTCGACTCGTTTGATGTTGACTGCTTTTCAGTTCATCTTGAAAGGAATCTCTCTCTCTCTCTCTCTCTGTGCGTATCTTTCCGACTATGTAAAAAAGTAATTACTGCAGTGAATTTTCTTGAAATTGCAGCAGTAAGTCTTCCGTGAGAGCGTTAATGGTTCTGATTACGCGTATACCGATATCGGAAATTTGCTTATAATAACTTTTTCCCATAGCTCTACTACTTTTCCGTAAATCTTCTAGGTAGACGTCGATTTTTTTTTCGTCAACACGAACAATTATACCTTTGTGTATATTGTGATTCAATTGAAATTTTCATTTAAACGAGTTGCAGAAAGATTATTTATCAACGAATAATTGATTAAACGCGCAAGTTTTGTTACAAAAATATGAAACTGACCTAGGCCAAACGTTCTTTCAATTTTTACATTCATTCTTTATTCCGTGAAACTTGTATCCTCCACGGACAAGCGTCGTATCTTCCGTTCTTCCTCGAAACACCTCCTCCGTCGAATCATAAAACTCGAAGCTTTAAAAAAACTATTCAAGAAGCATGACGTCTCTATACTCGTGGAAGGTCGCAAGCCGTCAAATACCTCGAAAGGAGGGCGAGTTTTTTCGAAGAACCTTGGGAGAGAGAAGTAAAGCCATAGTCGGGGTCGATCGATTGACAGCTGGATGCCGGATAAAGCGGTTGTCGCCGAATCGAAGCAATCCATTCGCCGGTTTTTCCATTTCCCTTTGGTTTATCCTGTCCTTTCAGCCGCGATACTCCGGCCTTATCCGCGTAATTGCCACCCTTTAAATCCGGTCGATTCGAGACCGGATCTTCTTTCTCGCTGCTGCTTATGCACACTTGCCCGGAAATTAAGTGGCTCGCGACTTACGTTGATCAGACTTTCTCGATCGAATCCGAAGGCTTCGTTTCCTTCGATTTATTACTATTACTATCGCTATTTCGTTCAACGTTCCTCCGGAGTAACTCGATGCTCTTTCGACAGTTTAATATCCTTCGGCGGAGCGGCGTCGCGAACGATTTGCATTTTAAATTTTCGGAGTAAAATATTTATGAAGGCTTTAGCCGAGATAGTTGCTAGTTGTTGCAGCTTCTGCAGATTTATTTGTGATTTTTATTTGCGAAACGGATTTCGTTCTGTTACTAAATATCACAGCAGACATCCTATATTTTATAGATTTTTGGAATTTTTTTTTTTTTTTTAATAAATGCATAAAAATTTATGGCCCCCAGCGATCAGAGCGAAGAAAGATTCGCGTATTCGTCAAATTGAAGTATCAAATATTAACTTCTAGACGAGGCCCGGATAATGTAACGAAATTCATGCTTATATATTTTATATTTGTATTTTGAACAGCTTTCGTCTACTTTCACTCTCGATGCTTCACGTTCCTCTTCAAGTACGAGAGAAAAGGATTCACTTTGCATAACATGAACATTTAGTATTACGTAACTATATTATTCATGTATATACAACTTTAGTACGTATATTTGTAAGCATGTATATTTAAAATCTGGAACATTACAGAGTGTTTAAGAGAATTCCAAGAAACTTCTTTGCATACGTTCGATGAGAATGTTTGATATATGAATAGTTTAGAAGCTAATCAATGGAAGTCACTTCGTTAAAATTAATTCATGCTCTGAATACGTCACTCTCTTGTCAATTTATTGATTTCTGACCCTTGCAGTAGTACTTTCATCCAAATTTGATTTGTAACAATTGACCAAATAATCTTTACGAACTTATGAAGAATTTAAAGACGCAGATACTTTTTGTATTCAATAAATATGATATTTAATTCAATACTTGATATAATATTGTAATACTTGATATAATATTTAATTCAATATTCAATAAATACAATAATTTCGGTTATATTCTTTTAATAATTTTCATAAAAATATGAAACTGCACAAACATTCGCAGTCTATCTATCCAACACATTATCGCAATATGAGAATTCAATAATAATACATGTTTAGATCCCATAATAAAAAAAAAGGTGGAAAATTTGAATCACTCGCAATTATTAAACAATCTTGCTAACTCCAGTTCCAAGTACGAACAGCTGCAATCATTAGCTTGACGAATCTATTGAACACGTAGCGTGGTTCGATAGATCACAAGATCAACGACCTTCTACCGCTTCAATCGTTATCTCGCCAGGCCGTTCGTCTTTTTTATTCCAAGTTACGATCGGCGAAACGGCGCTCGGTTTCCCTCGACGCGGACTTCTTTTCGCGGATGGTAATTGCCGGTTGAATATCCAATAAGTAATAATTCCTGCGCGTAATCCTCCGTCTTCCGGCGCGAGCACACGACCGGCGGGCTGTTTTTGCTCCGTTCCTCAGGGAACTCGGCACCCCGCCTCGTTACGACGACCGTTCATTAATCTTACTTACGGAGCTTTGATGTAAATCGTAAGAAATGCCGCGTCGTTCTGCTCTGGACGTCCTCCGGCTGTTTTTATTGCCACCGTATATAGCTCGCGCTTTTGCATCCTCGCGGACTTGTTCCTCCTCGCGTTAACCTCGTCGTGCACGGATCCCTCTCGTACACTTCGCAGTGTATTCGCTGCGATAATTTTATACATAGTATACATACATAAACGTGAACGAAGCATGCGATTTTTCTTCTTTTTAGACGGACTGAAAGAGAGGTAGATTGGAACTGATGTGACAGTAACGATGATGTGGTGTAATATGAGTAGTTGATTCGATTCGATTTTTATTTTATTATGCTGTTGGATAGTGTTGGGAATAAAATTTCACTGGAATAACGTGGGAATGAAATTTTATTTGAAACTGTATTTGACACACTCTAGATGTATGATTTTTTTGATAAAAATATAAATTCGATGAAAGTTCGTCCGCAAGGATCATCCATTGAAGGATAGAAATACCAATGGTCAATTTAAATTTTTCAGATTTTTATTTTATTATGCTCTTGGATAACGTTGGGAATGAAATTTCATTGGAATGATGTATAATGAAATTTTATGTAATATTTAATACTGATATTCTATATTTATAATTCCCTTTAGTAAAAACATTCGATGAAAGTTGATCCACGAGGATTTTCTATTCAAAGATAAAAATAGTATGTTGCAACGAATAGTCAGTTTAATTCAAATTTTTATCTTGTTATATTTTTGGTTAATGTTGAGAATAAAATTTCACTGGAACGACATGTAATGAAACTTTATTTCCTGTTTAATATTACCTTTTACCTGTGTAACAGTACATTTTACCTGTACAATTTTTTTTCTTTTTTTTTTTT
>CAJDYZ010007728.1:0-10314 GCA_903986555.1 Heterotrigona itama
GAGAGAGAGAGAGAGAGAGGGCTCCCTCAGCTTCGTCCTGGCTAGCGCACGCTTCGTTGAATCGATGCCTATTTGAACGCGCACGCTCTCGGTAATAAGGCGAGGCGATTTGCCTCGTTGACGATTAATGGGGAAAATAGAAAAATGAAAAAAATTAATTTCGGCGAGACGCGTGAGAGGGCTGATGATAATTAATTAAAAGTTGTGTTTTATCAAACTACGAATACATAAACGAGGTACAGGCTGCGCAAAGTCGAGAATTACCATCTATCTGTATTAAATCTATTATAAGTACGAATTAATTCGCTGTTCTCGTATCAGTTATGCGTTCTATGATTATTAAAACAGATTTCTAGTGAACAGATTTCACTAACAGACAATGGGATCAGTGAACTCCCATTGTAACGAATATATAAAACGTTCGTGTGCTACGGAATTATTCTACGCTACAAAAATAACAGTTTTTATTTATTTTTTGTGAAAAATAGATCAGTTTATCATTCAAGTTGATTGAAATGTAAAGAAGATTAAAACGTCATGTAGTTTTAGTTACAAATAAAAATTGTAGATGACCGAAAATTTGCTGTCGAATTTTGTTTCAATTATTTACAATAGTTATATTATCAGATAAGATAAGAGGGATTCTATTAATAGTATAAAGTGTAAAATATTGTTTCCAATTCGAAACAGTTCGAAAAAACGATAGTTATTTTCCGGTATAAATTGACAATTGAAAGAATAAATAATTTCATGGGAATTAAAACGAAGAGATAACGATCTTCCTGATCGGGAACTGTGACGAGCAACCGAAAGAGAGTTCGTTTTTCAAAAAATTGTAATCAGAAACATTTCATTTGGAAAAGTAATCTTCGTTTTGAACCTAATTATGACCCCTGTGTGTTGTTTCACTTGTACAGTCGATCGAATGCGATTTTATATAATACATTCGATCTAAAACTCGATTTGTCACCTGAGAAAAACCTACGAGAGGGAACGAAGTAATCCAGTAACGGAAGCTGTCGCGAAACAATGCCGAGTGGAAAGCAAGGTACGCTGCTCGCGAGAAGATAAACGTCGAAAACGTCGTCGGGGGAAAAGAATTCGGACGCCCGTGGCTCGCTTTGCACGTCTCTGCTCGGCTCGCGTGCTATTTTAAACTGTACGTTACGTGAGAGAGACACGCCGCTCGCGCGTATATACACATGCACGTGTACATCTCATTTGAATATGCGTACACGCAAGCCGAGCCGGCGCGACGATCCGCGACACGCCGAGTCCGTTTACTAATGAACTGTATTATCCGCGATATACACCCGGCCGGGGATTTGCATTAACACGGCTTTTATTGCATTTCATTAAACCGCCATCTCGGAGTACGTGGCCACGGGCGCCACGTTCGACCACGTTCCCTTTTAATCCTGACTAATTGCTCGGGGCCAGATAATCGACGGTCGCACAACGCGTGTTCTCACCCTCCCACCCTCGCCCTTGAAATACGCCCGAAAAACGAAGTTTTCCTTCAGATGGACCGAGACAAAGGCGAAGCTTGGGGAAAAATATTGGCCGGAGAAAGGAAAGTTTCGGCACACATTTCACACTTGCGAGGGATGCTCGGCGACTGGAAAGTTCAAGAAAATTCGAGGATACGCTCTGCACGAGCGTAGTGCCGCCTGACGCTGATAACAAGACAACTTTCTCGTTACTTGCTGGAAAAACAAGGTCCGCAGAAATCCTGACTTTTCGTGTTATACGTGGACCTTTTTATATTATACATGTACTTTTCAATTTTTTCGTTGCTCGCTGGAAACAACAGTCCGTGACTTTTTATATTATATATGGACCTTTTATATTACATACACTTTTATCATATTATACATGGATCTTTTATATTATATATGGACCTTTTAATAAGGCATTAAAGCAGTTCGTTGTTGACGCGTGTACTAATATTAGAAAACTCATTATATGATATTTTACACATGTGTATATATACTAAGCTTTCGGTATTTCCAAGTAGATACACTTTTTATCACGACGATTAACATGATCAAGTAATGCAACATCGTTCTTCCATTATTTCAACCTATAGATTATCTCGTTTAGTTACAATGGAATCAAATTAATTACATCAAACCATATAATTAAAAAATCATTGAACAACCATGCAGACCTACGTCAAACATACCCTTCGATTAATGTGACATTAAATTCAATTAATACAGCATTCGTACAACTGGAAACGATATCTACTAATCCCTGTCAATCCGAGTTCCCGCTAATCATCTGTGTTGCAGCTGCAACACAACAGGTGATAGAACGTTCCTTCAGGATCGATTGATTTCGACAGCAATCGAGGAACCGGAAGGCGCGTTCGATTTCACGGTTCCGCATTTTCTAATATGTACACGATCTCTTTGTTGCTTGCACGCGGCTCGTATCGGCCGGCAAGATCTGCCAGAGAGTTAATCATTGTCAGCGGCGCGACGTCGACTTGTCGAATTGTTCGCCGGACAAATTCGCGCACCGTTCGCTGGAAGCGCGGTATAACTTTATACAGGGTGTCCCTACATTTTCCGGCGTAACTTCGCCAATTAGTAGATTCTACGAGTGAAAATAAGGAAAATGTTCAAAAATTTTTCGTTAACACGGTGTTTTTAATATAAAAAATACACGTAAAAAACTATAACTTATATAACATGAAAAGATACATGTTCGGCCTCGTCTTGAATGTGTCAAGGAACTTAATTAACGAAAAAATGCAAAATAATAAGTTTTCGCTCTTGGAGTTGCAATATTTATTTGATTGATTGACAATTATCCGGAGAGACACCCTGTATACGAAGGAGCGTTTTCGATCGTGAAATGACCGGCGTGCCGCCGATACGACTGTGGAATCGGTGTCACGGGGTCCCAGCGCGACCGATGGAGAAAAATCCGCGGCGACAAGTACCGTTAAGCCTCTAATTATCGGTCTAGTTTCTCATAAATCAACTGACCGCGGCGCTGTCGCGTAACGTAGCGCCGGTCACCGTGTACCACCGCCGCAGAAAACTTCTTTACAAGTCGTAACTGTGACTCATTAGCGCCGCCTTTTCACAGAGATCGGCTGGAAACGGCCCCGGATATCGGCCGTTCGATGCCTTCCTATCGACGTTTTATCTCGCGTGTTCCATTGTTCCGAGGTACGCGGATACCGGCCTCGTTAGTGATCGAATTAGGCTCGGTGGAAATGAAGGATTTCGTACCCTCTCCAACCCTCTCCAACGGTCTTGGCTCCTTTCTCGGGGTTCACACTCGGTGAAGATTGCTCTTGCCGCTAGATGATCTTCAAGTATTTTCAATATTTCATCTGCCATAAACAAGTATATTTAAAAGTGACGTCGGCTCGTTAGTTGAGCATCTCGTGCCAAATTTTATTCCGAATGGAAGAATTTGATTAATAATCATTTTACAATAGAATCAAATTCGAGAATAACAGACAGATCAAATTGAGAAAAGTTAATTTTTCAACTGAGGCGTCGATTCGTTAGTTGTGTATCTTAAAATTTTATTTCGAATGGAAGAATTTAAATACTTTAAACTAACAATCTTTTTGTCACTGAATTCGAGAGGTAAATAAAATTAGATTTTCAACTGTGATTTATTAGTTGTGTATCTTCTTAAAATTTTATTTTGAATAAAAGAATTTGAATACTGAACTAATAATCTTGTTGTCATTGGATTAATTCGAATTGTTGTCATTTAATAATTGAAAAAGAGGTAGATCAAATTGATAAAAAGTTTCTCAACTTTGGACGTTTTGCAATATCGTGAAACTTGCGAGAGACAAACGTCTCGTGTTGAACGCGATATATTTCTTCGAAAGTTCTGTCTCGTTCGAGCGTACCTGCGTTATTTCTACGATTCCTCTTGTCAGTGGTTGTTTGTAACAGCGAGAGAGTCTCGTTGGCCGTTCTTCTCTTGGGTGAAACGCAAGTTCGACGCTTTTAAAGTTATTTATCAGGCGTTTTTATTTTCCTGCTGTCACGGTAACCGCGCATTAATCGGCACGTAAATCATCGTCTTGTCGTTGCCTCGTTACGATTGCCGTAATATTTTTTAACGTACAACAGGAAGGAGTGAGAAACAAAAAAGAAAAAAAATCGCGCACGGTCCTCCTTGTAATTTCGGCCTGTCTGTTTCGACGATGAAATACGATTGCCGCGTATTTCGGACGAAAGTCTCGTGGCTTAAGGCACGTTTAGACCGTCCCACCTCCGATACATACTTTCTGTCTACTTTTTATAAAAATAAATCTTCGATCGATCCATTACAAAACGACGATTTCGTTGTCAATATAGTCTCAAGATTAAAAAGAAGAAGAGAAAAAAAGAAAGAAATACACGTTAACATTGGAAAAGAAATTTTCTCACAAATCGTAGAAGCTTCCAAGACAACACGTGATACATCTCGTTTCGAAAGCCTAAGTGTACTGAGAATTACATTCAAAAATCGTAGACAATCGCTAAGCTCTCAATCTTCTTTCTCCTTAATTTTCAAGAAATTTAATAAGAAATACTAACTTCCTACGATTCCAACTTTAATTCACACAGTACGAAAGAGAAAGTGGAATGAGTGTCTACATCGATTAATATCCCGCCTATCATAAACGGAAAAACAATTAACAGATAGGCGTGGAGGGGGGGGGGGGGAAAGTGACTAAAGTGTTGCAACTCGAAGGACAAGCGACCGAAACAACTTCAAAACCGTGGATACTGGTTCGGGACTGGTTCGACTTTTCCTACGCGCGCCGGTGCCTGATTTATCGAGTTGTTCGCCGAACAGTTGTTTCGCGTTTCAATCGGAAACGTATGGATTCTCGAATCTTTCGACGGCACGGCATCAAAAGGCATAAATCTCGAGTCACTTAACGTTCTTTTAAAATTCGTTGCGCCGGTTAGATGGAGAACCGGCGAACGTTCATTAGATCGCGTCGTCTAAACGCGGCTCTGGCCAAACGAAACGCGCAAGTCGAAATATCATTGCGACTCGCCGTAAATCACGCTGGCGCGCGCTAAATCGCGAGGTTCATTTTGCGAGAGGAAACACGTTTGCCGGGGCAAACGACAATGTAGCTGGGCTGAGGAACTTCGTGATTTATATGGAATGAAATTTTTCTGAAGAGATTCGGCGTCTCTGTAAATCTTCCTCTTTTTCTTCTATCTTTTTTTCTTTTCTTTTTTTTTAGTGAAAATGATTTTGACGTTTTTGGCGAAACTGGTGTGGCTAGTTCAGGCTCAGCTTTAAGTATTGAGCGTTTGTTGCATGATCATCTGTCAGAGTGATAACTGAAAATTAATATTCTGTTATTCTAGTATTTTAAAGAATATTGTAGAAACTGTCAAAAATTAAAAAAAAGACTCAAATATCCACGGCTCTATAATATTATAGAAATTAATCTCCAAATTAACCTCATCCTTCTGAAGGACCCGCCTAATTGAAATCTTGCTATCAAAGCGTTCAATTTGAATCCAAGTGAGAAAGGAAAGTGATGTTATTTCGTCATCTTGAAATTTAAATACACCTCAAAGTTCTCTCGAACTTATCAAAATAAAAGAAAAAAATATATTCCATGGAACTTAATATTCCGATATACATCAACACGAACTTGGACGTCAATATCCGTTAATACACATATTCAGGGACGAAAGAAGCAGACGGTTACCTTACAGAGAATTGTTCATTATGCCTCCCCCTGCCCCCGGTAGAATCCCTTTCATACGCGTGTACGCGTATCCACGATGTTTGTACACGAGGCGGGCAGCAGCGTAACGATTCAAAGTGAAGGCAGCGGAGCATAATCGAGTACAGCAGGCTGGCAGCTGGTTCGAACGCGCAGCCTCGAATCCCGACTCGGTTTCCCTCGAATAATGGAGTATCTCCAGCTCGATGTTACAATAATGATACAGCGCTATCGCCAAAATGTGTGTTTATCTTGCGCCGATTGAATCTTTGGTGAAAAATTACGTCGGATTAAACGCCACGGCAGGCTGGGAGGGTTCATCGTCCAGCAGAGATCGTCGCAACGAGTTAACACCGCACGCTGGAGGTCGTATGTTATCGTGCTTTATTGTCAATCGGGCACATCAGCTACGCTGTGGTGTTGTTGACTCGTGGCTCGGAAAATAAAATATGTTAAGCACGAGGCTACAGAAGAAACGTGGCGTTTTGATCGCGGACAGAATGAATATTGCATAAATATTGTATAAATTCTTGTGGATAGTGTACGTAATTCTTAGATTTTAATTACATCATATACATATATAGTGTAATTTGTAAAACGAGCAGGGTCAAGTAGTGAGAGACAGAGATATTTGTTAGATATCTTCAACTGTCGATCGGTTCAATTTAATTTCAGATGTTTATCGTTGCGGCCAAGTAGGTCAATGAAGGGAAGTGGAAGACTTGGAGTTCTATGTGACAAAAATTCCACGTGACAACTGTATTTCATACAGAAGTACGTTACCTCATAGCTGTGACTCGGCTCATTAAGAAGAAACGTTGCATTAACGCAACGTTTCATTTGCAATTCTTCTTGATCAGCCTTAATGTCGAAAGTACGAAAGATACAGCTAATTCGCACAATTAGCTACATCTTTCACTCATGGTCTATAACGTTGCGCAACTTCAAGAAATTAGAGTAATCACATTGTGATCAATTATTGCTTAATAAATTAATCACACACTGAGGACATTTTTTTTGCTCTTGTGACGAAAATAAACTACCTTTAACATCAAAACTATCAAAATGGTCAAAATGACCAATTGATAATTTTTGTTCCAATATTCTATAAATATACGAAACAGTGTATTTTTAGAGACTTGAATGATCCTTTGTAAAATACACAAATAAAAACATATGTACCCTATTGTATTATAAAGATTTTCTTTTACTTCTCCATGGCAGTCTGACGCAAATTTTTATGCTTCAGTTCCAACTTAAGTTAATATTGCGTTAATAAATCAATCAGACTCGCATTTCTTTCAACATCGTCCTTTCGAGTATTCGAACAGAGTTCGAAGCGCTGGTCTACGCGCGTTCGTTTCGCGTACACCGTGGGAAGAAAGGCACAATAAGAAGGAATGGCTCGCGCCTTGCCTTCCTGACTCGTTCTGCCTCGCTCGTGTACGCCTCGAGCCTCCGACGAAATTCGTAAGGTTGGCTCTCCTCCGTCTTTTTTGTTTCTCGACATTTCTTTTTTTTTTCTCCTTTTTCCTTCTCAATCGTCCCCTCCCTCCTCTCTCTTCTTCTTCCATCCTTCTTTCACCCGAAGCGCGTACATGTGTGTACCCTGCGGCGCTGCTTCGTGACTGGGATTCAAAATAATCCGCGAAAAAAGCGGCGAAAGGAACCGATCGGAGCTGCGTTCTCGGGGAGGTCCGATGACAGCGGGACCGTTTCGAGTTGTTGAATTTTTTACGGTTTTTTCTAAGGGTGTTTTCTTTTTTTTTTTTATTTATTAGGACACTGGCGTGTTATGTTAATTCTGAGAGTAAGAAAGGGCGTGTTTATTGATCGATGTCATGTGTCCGCGACATTATTCGTTTGTCTCATAAGATTTTTATTAATATTTTACGAACATCTCACTAAATAACTCTTTGTTTTTTTAACGATGTCGATGTACGAGTCATTTTCGCTGTATAAAATGACCAATTTTTATGAACTCGAAATTGTAAATAATTTTGTATAATTAATTCGACGTACAGTCGCACAACTGTAGTCTTCTTTCATTCTAGATCAATTTGTGTCACTGTGGAATATTTTTCCTTCCGCAATTTCGATATACGTCCATTCGTTACAATCTTCGTTCGTTCTACAAGAAGGCAAATTTTTATCACTATAAAAATAATAGCAATTTTAGTACAGGTTCCTTTATGCAAGATCAATCACATAACTTGCACACATGAAACAGCTTTCAAATTATGCATGTTCGATGAAAAAATTGTTTAATAGAAAAATTATATGGGTTTAAAACAGGCAAAATATGGCGTGTCAATTTTTTATGCGTGCTGAGTCGTTTCGAAATTTCCAAAGTCATCTTCATTTTTTTTTTTTTTTTTTTCAATTGTGCCATATATTTTTTTCATCGTAAATCGAAAGACATAATTTTTAAAAGTTATTTCAAGTATGCAAGTTACGTCTTATCCACTCTGTATAATGACACACTTCTTTCAAATTATTTTGCTAATTGTGATACGAGCTAATTACGATTGTTATGATTATTAGCAAAATGTAATTATCGTAAAATCGTGCAAAAATCGTGTTTCCATCCCGTCCAATCTTCCAACGTATTAACCCCTTGACATACGAATTAAGTGAAATTCGATATGGCCAAAAGATGACTTATCTTTCATTTTAACATTTGCGTTGTAAACTTAACAGAGATAATTTTTCTACTCTTATAACACAATGCTTATAAACAAAATTAATAAAAAAAAAAGAATGATGAAAGAACAAAATAATTCGATAATCTTTAGGAAACGCATGATGTTTCCTAGACGTCATTGTATGTCAAGGGGTTAAATCCCTCAAGATCGAGATAATTCTTTCCCATTATTACCATAACGAGACATCGATTCTTTCCCATTATTACCATAACGAGACATCGGAACAGGAGTATCAAGTATCAGAGACGAGAATAATTTTCCACTACTCGAAGTTTACTCGTCGGAGAACGGCATGAAGTGCAGAGTCTGTCGAAAAAAAAAGGAGACAGACGTAGCGGAGCGCAGTGACAATTCGCGAGATGTCTTCTCGATAATTGAGAGACAGAGATTGAGGAAACGTCCGATACGTTTTACGGTATAATCTCCGTGTCAGTGGTAAACGCCGTCCGGGAAAGTAATTCCAGGAATCGTTAGCTGCGATTCAGAGCTCGTCCGTTCCAGCGAACCACGGTTTCGTTCCCGTGCTTCCGCCAGAAAGTCTTTCTTGAACTTCTGCAAGTGGAGCACGAGAAACGCCAAACTCATTTCTTTCGTCAACGAACGAGCTCCAATATGCGAGATCGTCCTACCACGAATTCATTCGTCGTTTCAAAGCTGACCCTCCGTCAAAAGAACGGTGATATTCTTCGTGCAACGATAAAATTCTGGTCCAATCGAATTAATATGTTGAATATTTGTCGTTCGATTAAATAGCTTCGTACGAAAAATGAAATGTCTGCGTTATGAAAAAGTTTGAATGAGCTTTGTCTACTCTGATACATCGACCAGACAAAATATATTCCATGGAAATTCCAGGGATCTAAAAATTTTAAATTCTAAAATTATTACTTCGGTATTGTCTGGTTGTTTCATCTGGTTTTCTTAATCAACAGTTTAATATTTCCCAGTCTCTCCAAGGGGTTATTTTTTTTTCTTTGCTGACACTCGACTATGAATAGAATGAAAAAATAAATAAATAAATAAATGAAAAAAGAAACGGCTACGTATCGACAGTACTGTCGATTAAACAGAATTACGTTCGTCTCGAGTGAAAAGATAAAATCTTAACTGGCTCGCGTACATTCCTTCGTAGTTACCATTGTACGCTAAGTAGTTACGGTTTTCTGGGTAAGTCATTGTAGCGGTCCATCGAGAGACACGGCATTCCCACGTTGGCACATTCGAGTTAATAGTTTTGACAGACACGGTTATGAGCTAAAAGTCTCATACTTCGTTGACTTTTGTAGGATACTCGTTTGAAAAAGAAAAAAAAAGAAAAGAAAGAACACGTTGCCATAGGATGTATGATTGGCTGAGGTATCATCTTCTTTTACAATGTCTGAATGTTTTTTTTATCAAGTTAATAAGACAACGGCAGCAGCCTCCTTCTCATCTTCTGACGATGTACTTTCTCTTTTATGATTTTATTTTTGGACGAATTATCGCTGCCGCCATTATCATTCACCATATCTTATCAGATCGTTTGAGAGATCGTTCGATGGATTTTACGCGTTTCGTTGTGCATTTAAGGATATAATTGATTAAAAACGCCAAGTGGTGTTTACGGAAACTTCATAAATTAACTTCCACTTTAAAAATAGAATTTACGCACGTTCTTGTTTGCAATTGCGACTATGAATTCGATTCGAGGGTACATTGGTACATTTCGTCTTCTATCTGAATCCTAAAATTCCACGTGAGATTTCTAAATTGTAAAATATCCATTTATTCCAACGAACTTGATAAACAACGCACTCATAATTCTACTCGTACATTATTTCTCGTCAAGTATGCGATATAATGAAATTACCTAATCGAACAAAAATCCTTCAAAAAAAAAAAAAAAAA
>CAJDYZ010007733.1:0-20047 GCA_903986555.1 Heterotrigona itama
TCCACGGTACACTAAATTACTGCCCACGTGTGTAACTCTCTCTCTCTCTCTCTCATATATATATATGTATGTATGTATGTATGTATGTATGTATGTATGTATGTATGTATGTTGCATACTATTAAATTATTTAAATTTAGTATTAATTATAATTTCATGATCATCAAAAAGATAATTAATTATAATTTATAAATGGAAACTAAAATGTCTTTAAACATCTCTTAATTATAATCTTAAATATATCTTAAATATAATCTCTTAATTATAATCTTAAATATATCTTAAATAATGGTACTTCTATATTTTATGTATATTATATTATTCCAAATTTAATTTTATTAATTTGGTAACATTGGAGATAGTTTCTCCTAGTACTCACCAGAGTGCATTACGGTTCCATTCCTTTCGTTTCATCATGGCGGTGAGTGTAGAATCGTTATTTTAAAAATAAATTTTATAATCTTTAAATATCAAAAACATCGTATTTGAAAGAAAGATTTTTTATATATTATAAACAAATATTTATTATTAACTTAACATTGATAAATTTATTTCTTGTTAATATCTTAATTTATAAAGTTTCTATGACAGATGAGATTTATGTTCAGCATGTATTGCGAATATAACCTAAATTTCATGTTTATAAAACTTGAAATATGTAAAATAGTTCTTCATACATGTTAGTTTAAGAAATTAATATGAAAAGGTTAAATATTTTAATATTGTAATTTATTGTTATAAAATAAAACAATATTTTGAATGTTTTTTAATGTTTATATAAAGTAATTGAAATATGCATTTTTCATTAAAAAAAGCATGTTGGCAAATTATTTGTTCTTATTTATAGGAATTGAAGAAAGTGGAAAAGAAAGGGAGAAAGGAGCCAAAGGATGCAGCCAAGAATGTGATGCGTGAAGTACGCATTCGTAAACTTTGTTTAAACATTTGTGTCGGTGAATCTGGTGATAGACTCACCCGTGCTGCAAAGGTATTTGTTAGAGATGTTATGTATATTTTGTATATCAAACTGAAATTATTATAATTTTTTTATTTTCCTTTATTATATCATAATTATATAAACACATATTTTTATACATCCTTGTTTAATGATGTTGACAAATCTGACTTCTTAAAAATGAATTTTTTATTCTTAAGATTTTTTCAATTTTTATAGGTACTGGAACAATTAACTGGACAGCAACCTGTCTTTTCCAAAGCAAGATATACTGTGCGTTCATTTGGTATTCGCCGTAATGAAAAAATTGCAGTGCATTGTACAGTACGAGGTGCTAAAGCAGAAGAAATTCTTGAACGTGGATTGAAGGTAATTTTATTATTTGTATTTGCAATATTCATTTATTTCTTTCTAGCTATCTAATTTTGTTTTTCTTTTTGAAGGTGCGAGAATATGAATTAAGGAAAGAAAATTTCTCTGGCACTGGAAACTTTGGTT
Source organism: Heterotrigona itama (assembly GCA_903986555.1). Classification (NCBI taxonomy): domain Eukaryota; kingdom Metazoa; phylum Arthropoda; class Insecta; order Hymenoptera; family Apidae; genus Heterotrigona; species Heterotrigona itama. The sequence continues at coordinate 1,454 of CAJDYZ010007733.1, forward strand.
TTGGTATTCAAGAACATATTGACTTGGGGATTAAGTATGATCCCAGTATTGGTATTTATGGCTTGGATTTCTATGTTGTACTTGGACGACCAGGTTTGTTTATTATTTGGTATTTTAGAATAAATCAATATGATAAATATGCACATTTGGCATTATAGTTGCTACTATGTTTAAGTTGTACCTATATATAATATGTGCTAGAATATAAGCTTCATATTTGCAACTCATGCCCACTTATAATACTGGGTGTGTTACTTAAGTGAAGCAACAGTTTTATTAACGTACTTGATATGTTATAGTCAATATTTTATAAATTGAAAATTTTGACTAAATAATTTTTTTCCTTTTAATTTGAAAATCTATTTGATATTTTAAACTTTATTGTAATTCATCTTTCTAACACAATGAATTTTTTCTACTTCAAATTTAATAATAAAATTCTAATTTGATAGTAATTTTTTGTAAATGATTCAAATGCGATATCCTTAACAACTATAGAGACGTCATTGCCTTCATTTACACTTGCTTATTTTAATTAATAAAAATTGTTTTATATATAATTTATATTTCTTTCCTCTGTTCAGGTTTCAATGTAGCTCACAGAAGAAGAAAAACTGGAAAAGTCGGTTTTCAACATCGACTTACCAAAGAAGATGCAATGAAATGGTTCCAACAGAAATATGATGGTATTATTATAGCTGGAAAGAAGTAATATACACATTTTGTATTTTACAGTTCTTTCATAAAAATTTTAAAAATAAATTATCTGTGTAATAATTTTAACATCTTCATTACATATTTCAATACTACAAAAGGTATATATTTTTGAAATTTTTTTTTATATTCAATTTTATAATTAATATTTTACAATAATATTATAAAAATATTAGAACCAGAATTTCATAAATTATATTAAGTCATCGACTAAGTTATGCGAATTTTTTACTATATTAATCTCTTAGTTACTGAACGTTACTATAATGGCGTTCACATGTCATCTTTTTGAACGGTACGCTACTATAGTACTCACTTGTTTCCCACTTGAAAAGAGCAGTATACAACACTAATCTTTTATGGTTTTTTTAAATTCTATGGAAAAAGATCTTCAATTTATTCATTCTAATTTCTAATTTCAATTTTAATATGTTGAAAGTTTATTCTAGCGTGATTACGTAATATAAAGCACCGTCGGATATAAATTTTATTATTACATTCTTTTTTGCATCGCATCAAATACAGAAGTATAGCTTTGCTAAAAACACATCGTAGCAAAAAACTGAAGAGATTAAAATAATACCAATGATAATACTGTTTTTTTTCGATCAAAATAATGATCACGAGAATAGTTTTTTTTACTATTTCACAGAATTTTTGATTTTATCAAATTTTTAAGTCCTTTTATATAGAACGAAATAGATGATAATATGAAAGAGCAGTATCTAAAGAATAAACAATGAAAAAAATGAAAAAAATTGTTTCATTGCAGCTGTGATAGTTTTGTAAATAAATTCCTCTTTACATTTTTAAAAATAAAAATTGATATTAAATCTACAAATATATCGTATAAACTAGCATATTCTACAATCTATAAGCAATCCAAAGAATTTAATTACTATATTATTCTACTATTCTTCTATTCAATTATTAACTTTATTGTTAACTATTAATTTTCTTCAAAATCTTCAATAATAGTTCTTACAATGAAAAAGGATAGGTTATAACAAATGCTTATATGCTAATAAGTTAGAATCTTATTACATTTTATTAATAACCATTATATCATATCACCAGTATGTTACATATACAAGTAAAATATTTTGACATAAATGTTTCCATGAAGAAGATAATTTAAGAATATTTTATACACAATCAACACTTTTAATAATTAATTCATTTTAGAGTCACTTGGGGAAAAAATATTAATAGTAAATATTAATAGTGTACAGATGTAGAAATACAGAAGGCGTTGTATTAGTATATATATTAATTATAATTCTATGTATTATTTTTTACATATGATTTATTTCTTGCTGTTACTTACAAAAAATTATGAGTAAAAAAACTAATATGGAACTGAATCTTTATTAAATATCTTGACTCAAACTTGCATTTAATGTCCCCTTAACTTTAAATGAATTTTAAAAAGGAACTTCATAGTTATAGTTGTGTATATCTTTCATAATAAAGATGCTATTTAGAAATATAAATACATTCTTTGAAATTACACGTATCATTCTTTTATTACACGCTTCCTTTTCTAACTTCAAATTTTATTATTTTTTATTTTTTGTGATATGCATGAAATATATTAGATTCGAAAATAAGTAATGAAAATATATAAATAAAATGTATGTTCACTCACATTATAAACATATTTTAAATATATTTTCAAAAATAGAAATCAAAATTTAATGTTTGATTTAGTTATATTTTATTTTTATCTTTGACAACTCTCTTTAAAATAAAAGTACTGGAAAATTAGTGTTATATTAATTTAATTTAAATTAATAATATAAATTTATTACTATATTTATTTATAGTAGTTTTAACTCAAATGCAAACAAATATATAATATACTATACAACTTTTTTAAAATATATGGATTATAAACTTGTTGCATTCCAATACCCTTGTAGTCTAATATCATTATGAATAGACTGTTGATTTTTATACATTTTAAAATTTTTATAAATATAACTAAAGAAATGGAACCTAAAAACAAAATTATTTTACTTTTATCTAAATATTCTATTTTTAATTTTTGTGTATTATGTGCATTATTAAATGCATATAATATTTACATTAATACATTTGCGTATTATATGTATGTATTATATACATTTTTGCATCTTTTTATAAATGCATAAAAATCAGCAATCTAATTAAATAGTAATGACATTTAAAGCATAAAGTTAATTTTTTAGAGCCATATTTGATCAATATTAGAATATTTAACAACAATATAGTAAAGCATATATGTACGATTCCTTTTCATGATCTGTGATTTATGTTTAATCATTTTTTACTAGTTAAATTTATCTTTGATTTTAATCTAATAGTATATATAGTGAATCATTTTAAAACATGTGAAATAAAATTGTAACAGATATATAAGAAACGTATTTCTTTCAATATTCATGTGACGTTCATAAATAATTGCACTATGATACTTTCTCATATCTACTTAACTTGATGTAATCAAATAGATAAAAAGGCAAAATATTTTCCTCTCCAAATTGTTCCTTTATTTGGACGCCATATTTTTAATGATTTAATCTATTTATGTATACTATATCTTTCTTAATAATTATTAAATATATGTATACATAAATTTACATAATTTATGTTTAAGAATTGAAATAGCCTTGCATTTTAAAATTCAATATATGGTATAATAATTTCTATCTTCCATCCTGGAATTGATAGATTCTCTTTTCCTTCTCATAAAGTAAATATATCTAATCTTTTGCATTGGGATAAATAAAGTTAGTATATTAAATACATATATTATATGAAATATATTTTATACAATATAGAACATATTTAATATGAAACATGTAATAATACTGAATGTGATAGTATAGTTTGTACAATATATTACATAATGTGACGTATAATGTACATTTATAAAACATTTTTTACAGTAAGATTGTGATTATCATAATTACATATGCAGTTGTAGTATATTAGTTAACATATTGTCGACCAATTTCAGATGCAATGCAAAGGATTAAATCATTTACTGTACTTCATACATTTATACACTTGTGTATATACACTTTATATAACTTTTGATACTATTAAAATCAATTAAATAATAAACTAATAAAAGTAATAAAAAAATTTACTTTTTAACTTACAATATATTATAAACAATTTGTATATTTTTAATTTTTTTGACATAAAAAATAAACAAATATTTTCATAATATTTTAAAACAAATATTTAATATATATTACTCATTTCTACATATACTCATTTCAGAAAAATAATAAATTTTTAAATTTATATTTGTGTCAATATTATAACTTCAAGAACTGAATTAATTAAATTAAAAACCTACATACAGTAAGTATAATTTAAAATAATTTAAAATTCTATTCATGAACAATATGACAAATTAGTTACAATTTTTTTTTTAATTATCTTGGTTGCATGTTAATTAAACACATTATACATTTGCAAAAACAATTTCATCTAACGCAATTCATTTAGAAAACATGTAGAGGCAGGTATGAAAATTGTTTTAATGGTGCATTTTTTCATGCTATTTATGCTATTATTTTTCATGTTTTTATACATTAACATTCGTTTTTGCATACTTAATATTCACTTTAATGAAACAAAAACTATCGAAGAAATAAAAATTATTTATGTTATATTTTCTTGAAAACTGTGTGAATATTTTTTGGTAACATTCTTTTTAAAAATGTATGGGACATAAATGTATGTATGTATGTATATTGTAAACTATAATATTAAATTCCAAAGTATTTGATTTATGATTTTAATAAGTTATAAACATAAAGAATAAATCAAAATGATAAAAGTAATGATGCAATATAATTTATAAATTCTTGATGAAATTCACTTATGAAATTCATTTTTATATATCATGTAATGTATATATCATCTTATCATGTAATAGGAAATTGTAGAAAACTAACATTATAATTTATTATATAAAACCTAATTTTAATTTGAAACAATTCATAATCAATATTTCTGTCATAAATTTTATATTGAGCATATAAAATGGAAAATATTATTTTAGATTTTTTGTTTATTGTTTAGGTTCAAAAAAAAACTTTAAATATTATATCTTTATATTGTAACACAATACATTTGTAACTATTAAATATACAGAGTATCACTTAATTAATGTAATTCATAATTATTAAAATAATGAAGATAATATATAATAAATAGTTTGTTATATTTATTTAAAGGCAATTGTGAGATAGAAGTTTCATTTGTAAAAAATAAATTAAACATCTTAAGCAATATATGACCGATTATATACATGCATTAATTACCTGACAGAATACCTAAATATTAATCTTCACTCTCTGCTTAATATATTTTTAATTCAAATGTATTGTGCAACTACAAGCAAAAATTTATTACTAAAATAAATATAAAATAATATATTGAAATTACAGAATTGTTAACAGAAATATTATGCAATATATTTATCATTAAGTGATATAAAGTAATTGTATATTTTAAATAAAAAAACCAAGATCAGATGAAATATCAAATACAATATAGATTATGGAAATTTAAAAAGTAATTTTTTATATTAGTATGAAAATGTTATTGAAACATTCTTTACATTAAAGAAGGAAATAAAAATTTAAGAAAGCAAACTTATTAATCAATATTTGAAAATGTTTGAACTTGAAAATATCAAGTATTTCTCGAATAGCTTCAAATCCATTCTGAATATTTTCTGTAGATCGTGTACATTATTCACCTCAATTGAATAAATTGTAAATTGCATCAAAAATAAAAGTTTAATGTATTGAATTTTGATAGATATTTTTTTTTTTTGAAAACATTAAATAAAGATTTTGACGTAATACAATGTACATGTTGTACAATGTACACTGAGCATGTACTAAACACACTGACCATTTTCTTCAATCATCCATAACTCGAACATAAATTTATACAACATATTTTACATATTTTATATATTGTATAGATTCATCAGCCACAGTATGGACTTTCATTTAAGAATCATTCTTCATTTTGTATACAGACGCTATGAAGTTCAACAGGAAGCTAAATTGAGTTGTCTCATGCAAAACAAGCAAGACATTAGTGCTGTTGCAGTATTTGCAGCAATTTTGATTTTAGTAAAAAAAAGACTGATGAGCATTGATGTGCAGCAGCTCAAATGTAAAATTGTCATAGATTCAATAAAAATGTGTTATGAACATATTCATTTCACAGATTTGTGAAAATTTAGTTTTATTTTTTATTATTCGTATTGAAGTCATGGTTATTTTGAAGTCAAACAAATGATTTTTTTTATCTATGATTATATTTACTTTTATTAATAATTTCTGTAGGTTATTCTCAAATATGTTTAATTTATTTTTTCATAAGTGGAACTTTCAATTTAATCAAATAAAAATATACGTTTATACATAAATTATTTACATCACACAATAAAAACAAATTTATGTGTCAAAACGTAATAAACATTAAATCGCTCAGTTTTAAGTGATACTCGTTCATGAAATTGTATTCCATTAAATGTTCATATTGTACTAAAATCAAAAAATTAGAAATGTAAAAAATATTTTTGTTATCGTAAGTTATTATTTCCTTCATGTAATAAATCACCATAATATCAATATAGAAAATTTGTAATACAATTAATTGCTAAATAATTTACGCAAAATGAATAAAAATCACTAAAGAGAATTGTATATAATGACTTTCTCATTTAAATGATTTGTAAAAGGATTTAAATTAAAAGAAAAATATAGTAAAATATATGATGCAAATGTTTTATACTAATGGAATAGAATTTCACATTGTCAATTATAAAAAAATATATAATAATATTACTATTATATGCAACTCATAATTTATATGAACTAATTTGGAACAAAATCCAGATCAAATAAAATTCGTACTTGATCATATATTCTTCAATTGGCATTCAGTAAAAAATTCACAAGATTTTGGGTCTATCTCAACTGAACTATTTACAACTAAAAAATTTTAAATATTATTTTCTCACTGATCGATATATTTTATCAATGTTGTGCTTTTCAATTTCTGTAAATCCTAAAATGCTTTCAATTGCGTTCAAATGCCCATGATGATTTTCTTTATCCGTTAAGAAATAGTAAATTGCCGATTTTAGGAACTGCAACGTGATCTCTGGATCAAGGGCACCTTGGTTATTTCGTGCTTCTATGATACGTCGATACATTGCCTGTTGAAAAAATTATATTTGCTAATAATCTCATTAATAAATTTTCTTACATGATAATTTATGTGCTATGTTTGAAATTGTATATATTCCTTGGCCGTGTACTGTAAATATTAAATTTGGATATAATATGAAATGAATTAAAGAATAAGCAACTAATTATATTTATAACCATCAATATAAATTATTGAAAGCTATAAAAGACTATTAGTACAATAAAATACACACGCACGCACCATATATATATATATATATATATATATGAACTCGTTACTTTTTTAGGGTCTAATATAATTCTAGTGTTGTAATTTGCATGAAATGGTGCAAGCATGTGATGCTAAGGTTGTGCAAACTTACATTAAAACTAAAATATAATAAGAGGCTGTTTCTTTCAAGTGCACAAAATAGTGTCTTTGGGCCTAATAATATTGCATAATAACAGGAATCACTTATATTTGTTCTTAACAATCGGCATGCAATCGCTATAGCGAAGCATTTTAATAAATACATTCTCTCATAAATGTATACAGTTCGTAATGTAACTTACAAATGAAAGCACGTAAAATTCTTGCCATTATTAAATTTAAAAGTTATAGTAAATTCACTTCATTTCTAATAAATACGAAAGTGATACAATCTCTTGATTATGTGTTATTTATAAATTTAGAATAATTTCCAGTTTTCATATCTTTTTATAGTAAAATTCTCTAAGTAAATATGTATACGTTAATATTAATTATCAAAAAGCTGGATTTTAGAAAAATTAACCACGATTGAAAAATTACATTAATCTGAAAATATATTATCAATCATAATGAAAAATATTTAATATATTGACTTTAATATATTGTATTATAAAAATACTTAATATATTAACTATAATTGATATTAACATTATTTGTAAAACTGACACACCAACTAAAATCAATATGACTATAAATTAAATACTACTTTTCTCAAAAGAAAAAAAAAGGCATTTCATACAAACTATTTAACACTATGCTAACACATGTATTTCATATTTAGTTTCATGCTTGGAAAAAAGAATATATATATACAGCTTTGTAAATAAATTTCTTCAATATATAATAAAAAAAATTTATAAAAGTAAATTGAAACACAATATATACAAACATTTGAAAAAATTTGTTAGGTATAGATGTTTTGACTAATAATTATTTGGAATTATTAAAAGATTAATAATGAAATACATCAATATCAGAACTAAAATAGAAATAGATGAAAAATAGTAAGGTTTATTATAAAAATATAATTTGCAAAATAAACAATTTTTTTTCTTACTAAGGAGAAATATTCTATCAACAAACACTTGATATAAAAATTTTTTCGCAAAAAAACAATTTCAAAAAGGCAAAAATATAAAAGGAAAGAATGTTTGTGTAATGTGCATTTGTATAAACAAATATCACATTAATGCTTAAGAAACAGTGAGAGACATGAGAATTGCATCACGTGGCGATTTAGAAGAAATACAGACCTTACGTGTGCCAAGGACCCAGAGAGAAACAGCCTCCTGAGCACTTAATAAACTTTGGCTACGATCGGCTGAAATGTGAGGTTCAGGCGAGTAGCTCGTGTCCTGGAGTGTGAGCGGCGACCAAAAAAAGTGGCACATTATTAGTCCAAGAGATTTGTGAACAGTGATGTACAAAAAGTGACGCACAAACAACAGTGATTCCTAAATTGTATTTTCCTATTTAAATTTTGATGTATTATTTTAAGCTGCTAAAAGATATAATGTTTTAAATTTCTATATGAAGAGATTCCAAATTTATAAAGAAAGTACAAAAACTATAGAATAATAAATGATACTGTATATAATTTTAAATTATTATTATATTGCAAACTGTAAAATACTTTATTGGAATATTCTTAGGATTTTGGAAGTGGTCTAATAGTTTATTTGTATATTAAATAGTTCATTCATTTACATTATGTACAGAGTAATTTTTAAATGCATATTTAATATCCTATATCCTACATATCTTAAGTTTTGAGTTACAAATGATTGAGAAAAATATTCAATGTATCCATCTTGTGCTTTAGTAAGTTAAACAAAACTCAATCCAATAAATTTTTATTTTTGGTGTTTATTTTCATATAATTTAAAATCTATTAAGAAAGAATTCAGAAATTATTTGAGATTACTCGAAAAATAAAGTTATTTGATATTTTTCGAGTCATAAAATACTTGGCACTAAGGTATACAGTACTATTGAGGTATACAGCATGGCGAACACGTTGAACATTTTCTTCAATTATTTATAAACCGAAAACTAAGATACGTAGAGCATAGATTTTTATATATTAACACTTTTTACGTATTTTAATATATAATAATAGATTCACTACTCAAAATATAGACACTTATTTAAGGCTCACCTTGTATAAAACAAACAAGACTGATAAGATTGACCTAATTAAATAATAGTGGATACAAAAAAAAAAGATTGATAAAACCAATATAACAAGTAATATTTACAAATAATATATAAAATATTTTTTAGTTTAATTCATTACATATTTCAAATTCTAAGTATTATACAAAGTTGTAATAAATGTGTTAAAATGAAATCCATGCTATTTTTATATAGCAATAAAAATAAAGCTTCAATTATAAATAAAAATCAGGCATAAAATATTTTATTCTTTCATTTTTAATGCATTTTGTGCACTGTATATGTGATATTACAATCATAATATTAACTATATGTAGAGTGATCCTTTCATTAGTTAACTCAAAAACAATTAACGATCATATCGCGGCAGCGTTGTTAGCAATGTCAGTTAATATAATCTAAAGGCAGATAACGTCTCTATTAAATATTAAATTAATTATTAAAACGTATTAAAACGAACATGATTGTATGTGTACTGACATATACATAACACATAAAATGAAAATTAAGATATATCTGCAGTATAAGCGGCAATTTTGTCTTTAACTAGTGAGAGGATCTCTCTACATAAAAGTAAATATCATGATTAAAAAAAAAAAAAACATTTACCTTGATATTTTCTAATTCTGCTTGTGTAATTGTTAATTGTTGAAGTAATTCTGCAACAGTAACCTTTGGTGATGATTGATGCACATGTTCATATATCTGCAATAAGTATCGATTTTAATTTTTATGTTACATAAAAAATATTTGTAAAACTAGATATTATAAAGTGTTGTTATTTATTAATAAAGTGTTATTAGTTCTTGAAACGAAATAATGCAGCTCATAATATATATTATAAACATTATGAATTTTTTTTTAATGTTTACACATTCAAGATAAAAATAATGTGATCATACCTGATCAGCTTGTTCTAAACGCGCTGCTTCCTGACCTTTGGTATACATTCTCAGGTACATTTGTTTATTTCTTTCTTCTTGCTCATTTAACAAAGCTTTTTGCTCAGTAAGCTCCGTTTTCACAGTTTCTAATTCCGCTTCTAATTCACGAGCACGTGCTTCCGCAGCATCAACAGAAGGCCTCACTTCACAGTAACGTGTATTAACTTCAGCCAATTGATTCAGTAAACTCTCTACCTGAAATTTAAAACATTTCATTACGTTAATTTTTTGAATAGTGCAAAATACTTATTGTACATTCATTATATATAATAAAATAATTTCCATACAGAATTTAGTTGTCATTTCAAAAAAGAAATTAATTTAGACTTTTCATTATTATCTATATATATAGTATCTTGATTATAAACCAGTACAAAAAATATTTCTAGATTATTGTCAAAATTTAGCACTAGGAATATAACACTAAGAATTTTAAGATCTATTAATACTTCTTTAAAAGCGAATAAGTTGTACACAAAATATTAAGAATATATTAAATCTTAACTATTATATTGTACAAAACGTGATGTAAAGCAACATAAATATGTGGTTTAATTTTGTTTTATAGAAAAATTTATGATTATTGAGTTCTGTTATGCCTTTTATTGCTCTGTATTTTATTAATTATGTTCAATGTTCCTATAAGTAATTAAATTCAACTCTATTTTTTTCATTTTACATTCAATTATAAACAACACGAACAGAAAATTATACATATAGATGAATGCTTCCTTTGAGATATACCTTGTCATTATGTTTCTGCTTCAGTTCTTGAAGTTCATCAATATGTCTACGATGCATTTCTTCAATTCTACTTTCATAAAGATTCACCAACTTACGTCTCTCTTCATCTCTTTCTGGTGTTTCTGTAACTGATCTTATAAATGTATCGGAAGTGTTGCTTTCGGGAACTGTATTAGGCGTTGTGGTAACATGAATACTTTCTCGTTGCACTTCTGGAATATATACAGAATCTTTCGAATGGACGGATCCGTCTTCAAAATGACCCGAGTCCGCAAGAGAGGAAGGTAGGTCAGATGGGACACGTTTCTCCGGAGTTTCTGGGCTTGCGATCTTCTGTAGTGTACCTTCATCCGGTAAATCCTTACTTGGGGATTCTGGTGAAAAAGGATTGTTTTCTCGCACAGTGAGAGCATCGCTACTATCCGTTCTTTCATCTGGACTATTTAGAGAAGCTTTGTATAATCTTAGTTCCACTACTTCCTTCGTTAGTCGAAAGATCTCCTGATCCTTCTCTTCAATTTCCTTTCGCGCTTCCTTTAATAAAGCCTTTAATAAAATAATATAATTTTTCATTACTGTGCAAAATAGACACTTTTTTTCTTATTATAATGATAAATGTAAGTAATACATGTTAAGATGATTTATTATCATGATAAAAGATAAAAGAATAGAAGCAAAAAATATATTGACCAATATATTGACCATGTAGTATATTATATATTATATCTTGATCTATGTTAAAATTGCAAAGTATGAAGTCTCAGTTAATCAAAATACAATAATTTCTAATTTATATTATATTTAAAAAAAGAATTCAAGTTTCAAGATCTGTTAAGATAAGGCAAATTAAAAATCTATGTAAATTTGAAGAATTTATGTCTGATTTAATAAAAGCATTATATTTTTTTGTAGATAAAGTCTGACAAAAAGTATGACAAATATATAATCGCAATATAAAATATAATATTATATCTTGACTGAAGATTCAGACAGATTTTGTATTCTCTACGTATTCGTAGGTAGGCGATCTGATCGCGTGACAGACTGATACCGTTGCAAATGAGTTAATTATTGTAAATTAAAACTAGTTAAGAAATAAGTTAAATTACCTGAAATTTTCTAACTTGTCTAGCTGCTCTTTGAGTAGGCGTAAGATACTGTTCATTATCACCGGTATGGTTTGAACAATGAACAACGTACTTTCGTGATCTACCGGACCATGTAGTACCGTTCAGAGCAAATGTAGCATGGTCACAGGCGCTTGCGGTACTGCAGGCACTTCCGTAACTTTTTACACTTTCCGCATCACTGTCATCGGCAATTCCAGTGCTTGATCCTCCGGAGGCCGCGTGTCCAGGGCGCGGCCTCGCCGGGGTCAATGAAAGGCTCTGTAAAATAGACGACAGTTTCGTTATCTAATCTCGAGTAGTTTAAAAATTTAACCCACTAAGAGTATCATTTTCGTTAAAACTGTGTATCTATAATATTAGTTGGATTCAACACATAATTCTATTAATTTATATAATAAAGTAATGAAGTAAAAGATAGACATATACATAGAATCAAAGAAATAAACAATTGAAATTTGACACCGTTTGTTCTATTGCTCTTGAAGAAAATAGATCTTAAGTCTAAAAACTCTTTTTTATTTATTTAAAGAAATTGCTGAAAATCCATTTCTTCTATAGTAATATTTGCCTCTCGTCGAGGCAAATCATTTTAATGATCGACTGAATTTTTTTCCATACAAGGAAATAATCCAGCTTTTGAATATTTTCAGTTATCGTCGTAAACTAAACTTTCAAAATGTTTCTATAAATAAAAATTCAAATTCTACATCTGACAGTTTCAGTGAATTTTTAACGTAAACAGAAAATGTCTATATCTTGGAAAAGATAAATTTTCTATGTTTATTTGATATTTTTATTTTGTAGTAGAATTCAGTGTCAAAATTTAGCCATCTATTTCCTTAGTACACTGTACATCTTTTTAAAATTTAGTTAGTTCTTAATTTAATTGATCAATTTTTTCGTTAAAATTATGATTTCATTATTCTTAGATTTTGTTAATTATCTCTTAATTGAAGCCACAAGCATTGAATGGACAAACATTAGTTGAAAATTAAATTATGCAATTTCACAATAAAAAGATTAAATCATTTCACAATAAAAGAAATTATTATCTTTTTATATTCATAATTTATAAATTTATCATTTATATACATATATCGTATATTATTATAAAAATGACACAACTAAACAATATAACAATAATGACTATAACAATAATGATATAACTCAAAGTTTGCTGTTTTTGAGTTATTGGTAAAGAAAAACAATACTTTTTAAGTGTACATGTTCGAAATATTACTATAAGAATTTTGATGTTGTAACAAAATTATGACAAAAAGAATTTGAACTTATTTTTCCCAAAAATTATTTTTAAATTAATGCAATAAATAAGCGATAAAGAAATAAGTAATATTCCAAACTTTCATAAAACAGAAAACAATTTTTATGAATAATTGCATAGTAATTAAACATTTAGATTGTGAAAGTTTATTAAATAAAATATTATTAATAAATATTTATTAATAAATTTATTAAATTTATTTTAAACAGTTTGATTAAAATTATAATAACATAAAAAAAACTTTACATATAAACTTTATAGAAAAATTACAATTAGTTTAGAAAAATTAATAGAATTAACAAATTAATGTTGCAGATAGTTAAAATAAATCAACTTCCCACGTTTAATTTTTATTTTAAGTGAGTTACAAATTTGCAAGATTTTTATATAAATATCTCTATTACTGTTAAAAATTAAAAGTAGAACATTTATTTCATGGCACACAATCAGTAAATATTTTTACATTAAGGTTGCATTCGAAAAATCAAATATGAAGAACAGTTCATCATTTTTATACACAGTTGCTTTAAGAGTAATTTACCTTAAGCTTAAGAAGAAGCTTTCTTGCTCCCTGACTAGTCTGGTTTGAAAGTGAAACAAAATCAAAGACCCCATTGAGCAGAAAGATATGAGACTTCTTTAAAGACGAGAAGCTTGTCGAATCTGTATAAGAACAGATTTCAAGTAAAAATATTTTATGAATATGTTCTCAACAATTACGTTTAATAAATGTTTCAATTTAAACATATATTTTTTAATAAATATAATAATACGTCACACAAATCTAGTTTTTGATTTTATTATTTTCGCGACAACTAAACTAAATTTATAAACCTGAACATATGAAAAAATGTTATACTAAGCACGTTTCTTGGAGAAAATTATTACATGATATTTCTAGTGTCTTTATAATAAGATCACAAATAAAATGGATAAAGTGCATATTTTGTTACAATTTTACAAAATATTGTTTAACACATATAAAAGAAACATATTATTATAGAAATATTCTGATAATTAAAATTTCATATAGAAAAATCTTTTTTTATATACTTGATTATTTATAAATATTTTATCATATACTTATACATGTATGATTTTCAGGTAATTTTAATTTCTTTTTTATAAAAGTTTTTTTATAAAATTTTATTAAAAAATCTAAATATTTTATCAATATATAATAATATGGATATAAATCAATAGATTTTTAGATTGAATAATTTAATAATTATTATGCAGTAAATATACAAGGCATACCGGAAAAATGAATAACATTTTTTTATTTAATGCTTCGTTTTTGAGAAGATCGACTTTTAAAATTTGTCAAGTATATCTTGAATTTGATTAATTTGGTTAACTCCGGGCTAGAAAAGAACGAATAATTGACAGAAGATTAATCTACATATAAAAATAAATAAAAAATATACAATAAAATTTTTCCGTTTAAAGTCTCGTATTCAAGAAAATAGAATTTGACTGCGTGTTATACACGTTTGATAAATTTTAAAATTGAATCTTCTCGAAAACGAAAGATCATGTGAAAAAATTTTATTCGACATTTTTATTTTATTTTGAAGCGTTATTTTTTCCTTATCTTTTTGTCAAAAAACGAAGCTTCAAATGAGAAAATGTTATTTTTTTCCCTTGATCTATCTTTACATATAGAATCACCATTTGGTCGATTATATCAGAATTTTCAGTATATTATCTTGTATATTTATTGAAATATTTTGTTTGAAATACATATTTGCAAATCAATAATTTGCACGCTTATAATGAAATGAATTTTCTTTTTAAGTTCAATTGAATTATTATATTTTTGAACTTAGTTAAGAAAATTACGTAATTATAAATTATTAAACGATAATTATTAATTATTATATATATATATATTAGTAAATTATAATTATTATAGTATTATTCGAACGTTCTAATATCTAGACTTTCCACATTGCTAATGGTATTGTTAGTACTATTATAAATTCACAATGAACAAAAAGAAAATTAGGATGAAAGTAATTAGGATGAAGATATGACCTTCATACTTTGAAGCATCTATAGCATTAGAGATTAAGGATTAACAATAAGATATAACAAACAGAAGATAGGAATGAAATGATAAAATTAAGAAACTGAACTTAATATATTAAAAAGTTTATGTGAACAAATTTCAGCAACAAAAATATGGGATCCATGAAAAATTAAAGAATTATTTCATTTATATTACATCTTATTCTTCGCAATTATCGTCGCATTATTCTTTTTTGAAATATAGTATAATAATTATGAGAAAAAGCGAATGTTTATTTATCCGGAATGTTACATTTGAAAATTCTTTTAACCGGATTCTATTATTATTTATTATTTAACCAGTCTCTTAGAAACTTTAAAAAAAGAATTAATAAAGAATTAATTTAAGAAAAAATATAAATTATTAATTAAAAAATGTAAAACATATATATATGAAATATTGAAAATAATGTTTGACAGAATTCTTTAAACATTTTTACTTCTCATATAGTGGATATAAATTTTTATCTTTTATTTTTTATCAAATATCGATAAAATAGATAACTATAGATTATTAGTAACAAATACGTGAATTAGCTAAATTGAACACTTATTGAGAAACAACTGCACGAATTATTATTGTATATTATCATAGGTCTGTTCGCTAATAATTATGATATTTCTTGACTTTCTCTATATTTGAAAAAAAATGTAGCTCAAATTTTGAATACTTTCATTAGAATTACATTGGCCGAGCAGCTAATATTAGAGTAAAATTATACAGACTGCAAAATAGCATTCAAACAATTAAATCATTATAATACATAAAAAGAAAAAAAATGTCTAAAGCTTAATGATAAAATGATGAATTAAAATAAAATTTAGTGAATATACTAAATTTTCAACAATTTAATCAAACTAAAGTTGACATTAGTATATTTAGAAACCGCGTGGTGAATGAAAACTAAATGTTAGAAATAGAAGAATTACATTAGAAATGAATAGAAACGTTATGTTTCTATTAGGATTAAATCGTCGATAAATACTGAACACGATCGTTTTTCCCCCACAGCATTACGATCTAAGAGCAATGGAGAGGTTTCATCTGCGCCGACGCATTTTGCTTGTAAAAAGGTTAGACTACCTCTATATTTCATTAGCTATCTTGAACCAAGTACTTGAACCAAGAAACAATTAATATATCAAATTTTGTTTAGCTAAGCAACAAACAATCTTTTCATGCCCGCACGCATCCCTCTTGCTTTTGTCTAATTCCGGCTGGTACAGAGGGATGGTGACTTACATGACCTTTCACAATTATTTCTTACTTATTCAGGTCAGTGATATTTGATGAAACTGTTTATCTGATAATAATTGAACTTTAATAATCACAGTGAATGGTTTGAAAATACTTTATTAATCGTGAGATCACGAAGGTTGGATTTGGCAAATTGCCTATTTATCCCATTATCCGTGCGATTCGAATAGAATTTTCTTGGAAATGTTATTTCTTGTTATTTTATGATGTACGAGTCAACCGATTAATATTTGTTCTTGATCGATTTAAATTATTTAAAATGCATCGAGTGATGCGGACTTTTAAAGGATTGCATTGAAAGATAAAACAAATGTGAATTCTATAAAATCTATTAAAATTACTACAAATTAATTATTAATACTTCATCATTTTCCTCGAGCATATATTTATATTGCTACTATTAAAATTTCGTTACGAAGCGAATTATAATTCTGAAGATTATGATTATCACATATTTTTAGTAAATATCAGGACTTTGTCATTAAATAAGAAATATATTTATATATTAATGTGAATTACTAACGTAATATTGAGTAATATATAATACATAATATATATCTAAAATATTTGTGAAATTATTAAAGGAATTAATAAAATTCACTTTTTTACATGAAAGGTTTACTAACAACAAGTTTGTGACATCTTTTATATTAAATTTTTTCCTATTCCATATTTGTCACGTATAAAAATATTTTTATACAATCATAAAAAAACACATGTTTTTTGAAGTTTCAACAACAAAGAAACAAAAATGTGTATACTTCTTTTACATTTCAATCATTTTATCAATAATAAAATAATAATTTCCTACCACTATTGCCTGCAAAATACAAGAAATAATGCCTGATGATTCTTTTATATTCAAAAATAAACAGAAAAATTTCATTTATATATCGTATTGAACGTATATTATGAAAATCTATATTCTTTCTATTCTTCTACAGCTTTACTTTTTTTAACATCATATTATGTTACAAATCACCCGAGGACAGAATTCTAAGCCAGAATACAGTCGATAAGACAGAATTGTCAGCACGCATCTGCGATCCGCATCGAACGAAGAATACGGCGTAATATTGCGGAAGCATATAAGAAAGCCAGTTGGAGCAACTTTTTAAAGAAATTACTTATCAATAAATGATGGGTTTAATATCGATTGGCACGAAGGTTGATACTTACGAGAGATCGTTGTCTGGGTGATTCGGTTCCATTCTCCGTGATGACGGGAAAAATGCGATGGTCCAGGTGATGGTGTTGCTGATGGTGCAGGAAGTTGAAGCGACGATATTGTTGATAGGATCTGCTCAGAGCCGCGGTGACCGCGGTACTGGGTGGTGGTGGTGGGTGATTCGGTGAAACTCGTTCACCACGCATGCGCATGCTAACCGAGCGACGCAAACCTATAGGCGAGGGACGTGGAATACGAGAATCCAACGGAGAGGATGCCGAGGATGCCGAGGGTGACGGAACGGTACCCGGTACACTTCCTGTCGTGTAGACCACGTTGTTATCGGCATTGACCTTGATCGTGCTGTTACTGTTGTCAGTACATGTCACTGACTCTGACAGTGCTAATTCCGTCGTAGGTGATTCGTTAGCGTTGTTTACACAGACCGAGTCGCCTGGATGCATCGATTGCAGGGAATGCAAGGACCTTTCACTGCCGTGACGAGCCATCCTGTCAGCCAGACTTATTTCATCGCTTTGTAAAATTCCTGTATTTGAGAAAGATCAAACTTATGTTCGAATTCCACTTGTTAGAAAATATACAGCATACATATTTTTATCACTAAC
>CAJDYZ010007745.1:19037-36946 GCA_903986555.1 Heterotrigona itama
CAATCGCTCACAATTCCTGCTTCAACATTCTAAACAACATATCAATCTTTTTATCATATCCATTCTATCAATTTTCTATTCATTCATTAAAATTGAACGCAGCAAAGTATGGATAAAATTTTTGTCAGAAATCTCCGACGTCGACCAGTTCTGTCCTTAAACGGACACGATTAGATTCGCACGAAATTGTTTTGTAATCAGTCTGTTTTCTTGGTATGCCTAATCATGAGGCAAATACTATTACAAACGCAAAGTTATAAACAACGCGCGAGTAGAATTTGCAATAGTACTTGACAGATTTTTAGGATTCTTCCGAATTGTTCATATTTTATAAAAAATTATCTGCATTTTAACTTTAACGCCTTCAAAATAACATATTTGAATCAAAGATTTTGTTACTTAAATGCTATAGTATAGCCAAGATGTGTTGAAGAATTTATTTACAACTCATACTTTTACAACTTTTTATTGTTTTATCAAAAATGTTAAGGCCTGACGTGTTTTAATTGTTAGCGATGTCAGAAATACAACGTGAATATATTATACAAGGTCAAATTCAGGTACTATCATAAACCCATCACCTCATGAACGACACGTTGAAAAAAAAAAAACAATCGTGATTAGTTATTGTTGATTTCCAATTTTTGCATAATTTTTGTATTTTTGTATAAATTGTGTGTGTATGTGTGTATCGACAGGCAAGCAGAAATAAAGGAAATATATATATTGGGTTGTCCGGAAAGTTCGTGCCGATTTTCATTAGATGGTATTGGAACATGTCTGAATATGTCAAAGTTATTGAAAACATATGATTGTACACATATTCTTAAAGGTAAGTACAGTTTCAACGTATTTTGAAAAACAAAGTTGCTTGAAATAAATTGATTTGTGTCAGTTTTATTTACTTTTTGAAGATGGAAGAGAACAAAGTGCATTTTAGACACTTAATGCTTTTCTATTATCGGAAAGGTAAAAATGTCACACAAGTAACAAGTATGTGCTGTTTACGGAGAAAGTGTTTTAGCTGAAAAAACTGTACGCAAGTGGTTTGCTAAATCTAGAGCTGGTGATTCCGATCTTAAGAGCCAAGAACATTCGGGTAGACTCTTTACCATTGATGACCAAATCAAGACACTTCGAGAATAATTTGGCGCTACACCACATGTGAATGAGCAGAGATACTAAAAATAATGAAAACCACCGTCCACGAACACTTAGTGAAATTTAGTTACGCAAATCGCGTACGATATATGGATTCTGCACAATTTTACCGAGAAAAATTTAATAGATCGCATCTGTGACTTGTTGTACAACTGTAATGAAAACGCACTATTTTTGAAGTAATTAGTGACGAGCGATAAAAAATGGATTGTTTACAACAATGTTGAGTGAAACAGGTTCTGGGATAAGTGAAATGAACCACCATTAACTACCCCCAAAGCCGATCTTCATCCAAATAAAATCATGCTCTATGTCTGGTGGGATTGGAAAGGAATCCTATATTATAAGCTCCTAGCAAACGACCAGTCGATAAATTCAAATAAGTGCTTGCAACTGGACGAATTAAAGATAGCTATTCAGGAAAAACATCCAGAATTAGCTAATAGGAAGAGCATCGTGTTCCATCAGGATAATGCTAGATCTCATGTCTTTTTGACTATCCGACAAAAATTGTTGGAGCTTGACTAGGATGTGTTGTCCCACACATCGCTATGTTTATCAGACATTACTTTCAAAATTTCACTTATTTAAATGTTTGCAAAATTCTCTTAGTGGAAAGGACTTAAATTTTTTGAACGACGTAAAAAACTACTTTGAAAAAACCTGAGAAGGATAGAATTTTGAAGTTGTATGAAAGATGGAGAAAGATTGTAGAACAAAATGGTAAATAAATAAACATCGATACATAAAAATGTTGTCTTTGAATTTTCCTTAAAAATTACGGTACGAACTTTCCGAATAAATCAATATTTCTTTTATTTCTGCTTGCCTCTAGACTTATTGTTAGTGATGATATCCAGTACACTACATGTATAAACATAATACATTATAATATAATATAATACTGTAATATAATATAATATAAAATAATAAAACATAATATTATATTATAATACAATATACTACAATATAGGCTAATATAATATAACGTATACTGGTTAACTACTAACTTACTCTAACTTAATCTATTCTATTTCACTCTATCCTATATTAATATTTTATATCGGTCTTTGCTTTTTTGATTGAATTATTTTCCTTTTTATCCCGGTTTAATCCTTTTCTCCTTTCTTTTTTTTCTTTTTTCTTCTAGCTATTTTACCCATTTTAGCCTCTTTTTTTTATCTCAATAATTCCTCTATGTTTTCCCCTAATCTTTCCATTCCTTCGAAATCTAGGTACGCTAGGTACTTTAGAGTTTTGATCTCTTTCTGACATAACTCACATTTTTTCTCTTTTTCTCTTAGCCAGTATTTATACTTCTCTTCGTTACGACACCTTTTTCTTGTTGTTGCTTATAAGTTTTGTATAAATTCTGTGAAAAATATTTCTGTCTGCTTGTTTCAATATTCGTAAAATAACACAACAGCTCAATTGAACTGTAGTGAATCATTCATTGAAATTGTATTTCAAATGGCTGTGCTACATTAAATTGTAATACAGATAGTATATCTAGTGTCGTACAGTTCACCACAAAGAGAGAATTTGTAAAATATTGTTGGAAAATATGTTATTTAAAAATATTGTAGAGAATTTATTTTTTGTTCTCTGAAAATGGTAAACTTGTCGATAGATTACTCCTTCATAGATTTGAATTTTTTTAATCACCTCTGTATGAGGTATAGAGAACAAAAACATGAAAAAAAATTGAGTCATAATAACTTCGAAAAAAATAATTATCTATTAACTATTTTTTTTATAGACAGTATTATGATTTTATTGCTTTATTGTAACATACAAAACAAAAAATGAAGTTGTCCATTTATACCCTTCTTTATGGATAATTTAGTAAAAGTTAAGAAATTTATTTTTATTTGTAATAATTAATGACATATAATATAATAATAATAATGGCATATATTTTGTTGTCAATTGTTTTTATCCACAGAAATCTTTAATAAAAGGTATGTAATGTGAATCAATTATTTTATACGTCTCTATAAGATACAATAAATTTAAATCAAAATACATTCGAAAGGAGTATGAGTTCGAACGCGTGTATCATGTAGGTATGAAGAAAGGTCACTTCATTTGTGACATTCATATGTTATACAGGATATTTCGAATTTAAATATATCTCGGTATTTCGAGAGCGTATAGAGGATCGATAAATTAAAGAAAAAAGTCCTTTAGTCCTTTTAAAAAATCCTTAAAAAAGTTTTCATTTGGTCGTTTTTGTTCTATTTTAGAAAATATCCTAAAAAGAAAAAAAGAGAAAAAAAAAATGAAACAAATATGTTTTAATTTTTTCTCTTATTCAGTAAGTTTATTCAATGTCGATCAATTCAAAAAAGCAATTCTTGAGAAAGACCAAATCCTTGCTGCAATGCATCAAACATCAAAACTACAATTATATTGATCATCCTAAGTTTGAACATTATCTTCATTAAATGGATGATACAGATGGTATTATATGTCATGATTAATATGAATGATAAAATAGGTGATAACATCAATGATTGTAAATAATAAGTGGAGAAATGAAAATCTTTTTGTTTCTTCTTTCACAATTTTTCTCAAAATGGAACAAAAACGAGCAAATCTCTAAAGAACATTTTTTCTTAGTTTATTAGTCTTCTACAGATTCCCAAAATTCTAATATTTAAATGCGGGATGTCCTGTATAACAAAGAATGATATCTTTTACTAAGTTTGTGGGGAAAATAAATTCATGCCTTCTCGTGATATACCAAATTATTGTTGATGGCATTTTATCATATTTCAAGATCATTGTTAATATTTTTTATTATTTTTCTTGTTACTTATATTATGTTGTTCCAAAAATGAGTTTCGCTATCTGCACGCAGCTGCTTTATTTGGCAATGATTATACATGAAACCTAATCTGTCAAATGTGGTCTTTTATGTGCATCTTCAGTCATCTAGCTGTCGTAGAATAGGTTTCGTTTGCATTGAAGTCTTATATACGCTTTTTTATACGCCTTTAAGTATGGAAAATCGAAGAAAGTATTTCCGACATATAATGCTGCCTTATTTTAAAAAAGGCAACAGTGCTATAGATACCGTAACTGAAATCAGACAGTTTGTAGTCGGTTTAGGAGGTTTAGAACTAATAATTTTCATTTGAAAAATGAAAAACGCAGCGGCCACCTATCCACTATGGATACGAAACTAATCAATGCCATGATTGATGAAAATCTGCAATGTATTATTCGTGAATTGGCGGATATTTTAAACACGAACAACGGTGCATAATAATCTTACAAAGATCAGCTACGTTAATCACTCTGAAATATGGGTTTCGCATCAGAAAGCAACCTCCTTAATCGTATTTTGACCAATTAAGTATAAACTATTACTATTAAATTAAAATTGAAAGTCGGTAAATATGGTAACTAAGTTACTTTATGAAATAAATTTTAAAGAATGTAATTATCTCCAAGCTAACGGTAATTTGCAGATACAGACGACATTCTAGATGGATGCTCATAAAAAGTTCGCGTGGCTTGGGCAATGAATGTACAGCAAACAATAAACTTAGAGAACAGTTTAATTCTAGATCATACAGATATAGTTCGACGATTCAATGACTTTCTAATATTATTGTTGTTACGGTTTACGGTAAAGTAACCTGCGGCTAAAGTTTAAACAACAAATTTATTATTTATATTTAATTTGCTTTTAACAATAAGAAAAAAGAAATAAGACCACGAAGTTTTCATTGAAGAATCATTCAATATTGTTCTTTGAAAGCTGTTGCTGTAGATTATTATATTGTTTGATTTAATTTGTAATGCAATGCTATAATTAATTTATATAGTAGATATAAAACAAATATAATTGATATGCGTAATTTATACGTAATATAAAATAATTTGTTAAATAATGCACATATTTAAATACATCACAATAGATTAATAGTAACAGATTTTCTTTTAAAAATTTTTACTAATTTTTTTTTTCTGTTGAAAAAAATTAATTAATTATAATATAAACATTCTGTTTTTTTTTGTAATTATAGTTTGTAGTATATTTGTCTATTTTATTCTTTATTTCATTACTGTGAACACACTGATTGGTATGCTTTGTGAAAGAGAAAAATAATATTATACTCTTGGAGCTTTTGTCCTTTTATAATATTTTTGGCAATGATTTGATCTTATTATTAATATTATTTTGAAGTATTTATGATACATATGTATATATTGGTTGTGATATATTATTATTGTAATTATATATTATTGCTATATATTACTGCTTATAATATTTATATTCCTGTTTCTAAAGATTGATAATTATATTTCAGAAAGCTTGTTCAGTGTTTTCTGTTATATTCTATTTTTTCTATATTATATTATATCTATATTATTTTAAAAATTTTAATCTTCCAATAAAGAGCAACTTTTTTCTTTTATAATATTATAATATTGTACAGTTATATTCATGAATATAAAGTATAAATAATTAACGATAAATATAAATAAACAATTTCAATTTTCTGATTGTTTTTGATCCTGTATTATTATGATTATATCAATCAAGGTATTAATCTTAAGATATCTTTTCTTTATGCTATTAAGATTTTTTTAAGTATTCTTGAATTTTTATATAAAAAAAGGAGTTACTTTATATTTTTTGTTTAAAAATCCAGTTTTTTCTTTTGTTGCTTTATATTAATATGTTAAATTGATTAGTAACAATGTTACTGAAACAACATAAGTGAAGAGATAAAAATAGTATATTAGCTTTGTGAGTATAGCATTTGTAAGCAATAATTTCATACATGTTTGCAAAATATACTAAAAAAAAGAATGGAATGAATGCGTGAGTGTGCATGAAACGATTAGTGAAGAGAAAGTAATACAGCTGTTGCGAGAAAGAATCGTTTTGATTAGATTTAAAAAGTTTACTTCTTTTGTCTTGTAAAATTTTTGTAGTTAAGTTTGCAAAAGTTCACGCGTTTATGTTTTATTCCAAGTACAATTAAAATAATAGCTTTTATTAAATTGATTTGTAATGCTTCAATTATAATCACCTTTATTTATCTTTTGCAAATAGAATTTAACCAATTTTGCGCTACTAATTTAACATAACAAATAACGAAAAACTTTAAAACCCTTTGACTCAGGAAGGTAAAACATGTGATGATTTTTCCTATTATTTTTTGAATTGTACGTTTTAATTTTATATGCAAATGTTATGCGTCGTTTCATTTTATGGAGGCTGATTTGATTTATTGAGCAATGTTTGGTATACTGGTTAACTATCCATTATTACACTACTAGATGCACTATTTCATTCGTTATTAACGAAATAGACGTGCTACTAATCATGCAATTAAAGAATTGAATAGAATTTATATTTAGTTGATATTCCATTGATGTTGAGATAGATGATAACGACTGTCATTTCGATATTCATGTCAAAGTGTCTGTCAGTTCATTAATCAGTGAGTTTTTTCCCCCATGAGTTTTATGATAATTACATATAAGTTACAGATATCACATATAAATAAATATTGAATGTAAACAAAATATAAGTAAATATTGAATGCATATGACATTCTCTGATTTAATCAATTTTATAATTCCTATATTGAAATTATATGAAATTTGAGAAATGAAATAGTCAAATGAAAGGATTGTGTATTTGATTCAATTTTATGAAAATGAATTAGCATCTAGTGAAATTCTAAACTTTTTGAATATAGAGATGAAAATAAAAAAAATGATGAGTAGAATAGCGAAGAAATTAGATGCTAAACGGATAGAAGTAAGAAAAATAAAAACATTACCGGTATAGTATCGATATCGAATATTACATTACTGGCTACAGAGAAAAACGAAAAGAAGATAAAATATAATATAGGGACAGATAAAGTAAAGATATCCTTGTGAGGGAATTATAAAAATATTGCATTTTTGTCTAATAAAAATAAAGTGATGAAATAAAAACAAGATTACATAGGGAATGAAACTAGTAAAATAAGGTTGTGAATATCTTTATTTTAACATTATTTCAATATCAAAGTAAAAATAAAGTTGTGAATATCAAAAAAGTTTGACTATCTACTAGTTATGCTTAAATGGTTAAATTTTAGACTCCCATAATTATATTCATACTTATATAGTCAATTTTTATTTATAAAGTACATTGTATAAGATTTAAAAAAATACATGTTTTATATTTTAAAAATTAGGAGAAAAAATTGCAATTACATCATACAATGATTATAAAAAGAGAAAATAATCAATAAAATATCCATGATTAATCGAGGCCATGAAAACTATAATCTATATCTATAAAACTATAACCATTGTTTAATTTGGAATAAATAAAATACTGTTTGAACTAAAAATGCGTCAATAATACAGTACTGGCAATGAAAGATAAAAGCAGTACATTGCAGAAGATAGTGTCACATTATATGCATTGTTATGCACATTATCTTTTGCCACTTACAAATTATTGGCCATAATTTAGATCAGAAATATGTAATTTGTTAAGCTATTTTATAATAAATACATTTTATAATAATAAATAATGTTACTTTAATAAATTTTTTAATATATTGCATACATAGCAGTATGTCATAGAAAATATAAAATTTCGTATCGAAAGATTTTTATGAAGATTCGAGCAATGGAAATTTCGAACAAGTTCATCGTTCGAGCCATAAGCAAGATTCTTTCTTTTTTTTATAAATACACGTAACAAAATGTTACTAATCTTTTAGGAGTTTAGTTTGGAAAATTATACAATACTTTAATAATATAATTATACATAGTATTTTTATATTTACGTGCATAAATCCTGCTAGAAGAAAAATATTCAAAGAACTCATCGCGAATATCGTTGGCACTGCAAGTTGATTTTCATTTTGTTCTTTTAAGTAACAAAATAAATGTTAAATTTTCATTTTCTTGTCTCCAAGTATCATTCATATCTTCTTCATTGTTTATAAATCTACCAAAGCAGAAGGAATATAAATATTTTGAGATTCTCTACTTCTAATAAAATTGTGCAAATATATGTTGTTTAGGTTATTGCACTTTCTGCCTTGAATAGAAAAGATTTTCGTAGCACAAAATATTAAAATACATTTGAATATTATATAAAATATTAAAATAAATTTGAATATTATATAAAATATTAAAATAATAAAATTGAATGAAATTCCAAATGTATTTTCTATAATTCTGTTCGCTCCATTATTTGCAAACACTATTTGCTATTTGTTGATCAATTCACTGCTTGCTGTTCGCTGTTCGCAAGTGTCTACATTGCTAGTGAATACGAAATTGTTTGCAAACTGTTCGCATCGTGGATCCAGCATTAGAAACATATCCAGAAAGCGAACAGATCCTTTGGTATATTGTCTCCCGTATATTAGTCGTTCGCTATTCGCTGCTCGTTGTTTGCAAAAGTATCCACACTACCAGCGAACAGTTCGCGAATGATGAACTATGAGGAGTCGTTTGTTGTTCCCAGATAACAACAATTTTATTATAATTTCTTCGGATATTATCAACAACTTAATGAATCTGCTTATGCTTATTTTTTTTTTTTAAATTTCTCATCAGTTTCAAAGTATATTTACGTATTAAAGTATAATTATGTATTTGGATTATCCCTTCTGTTAAAATTTAACGTTTTCCAAAATAAAAAGAAAAGTGTGCCGAAAGTATGCATGCTTTATATTTTGAATATAAATATATTGAAAATAAAAATTCGTTTGAAAAAGCACTGTTTATAAAAAAATTAATAAAAATTTTTACGTCTCCAAGCATCTTAAAGATAAGTAATCTTTTTTCTTTAATTTAGTACAAATTGAATAGAAACCTCGAATAAGAATCTATGTTATATTTATTACATTTCGCGATGGCACGATATATACCCTTCTTTCATAAGTTTTGTTCCTTATATATCCTTATATATCCTTCCAAAGTCTTTTTTTTTTATTTTATATTAATTTCTGATAGAATATTTGTAATTTGCATTAAAATGTAGAATTATAATACTCAATTTAATTTAATTTCGCTCACAGTCTAATAACATGTAACTGAATATAACTTCATTCAATTGTCATGTATGAAGTTTTTAAATAATAATTGATTTAGCATGAAATAATCCATCTTTTAATCACTTTTAGTGTTGAAACAATGTAGCATATATCATAATTGATAAAATGTATAATAGAAAATGAAATCAATATATTCTATAATAATATAGTAAATATATAGTTTTATGATAGCTAATGATTATTAATATCACAAACTATTTATACTCTTTTTAAAATAACTATATATATGTATTTTAAATATTTAATTGTAACAAATGTTTATTACCAGTATTTTGGTGCCAAGTATTTAATGCTTGTGGCGAAGCTTCAACATGACACTGGAGAACAACATCACTCTCGATGGGTGCTACTACCAACTGATTGGTGACTTTTATAACAGGTTGAACTGAAATAAAAAAAAGTTTTATAGTAATACCTGTATATTATACGAAATTACGAAAAAGAAGTATTACTTAAATATATTTTATTATTTTATTATGTAATTATATATAATGTAATAAATAAATTACAGATATTTGCGTAAATTCCTATTCTTATAAATAGTATATTATCACGGATATTATTTATTGTATGTATATGTATATTACTCAGATATAGAAGAAAGTCGCTTAATATAGGAAGCATTCTCAATATGGAAAAGTCTAAAATTTAATAAAGTAAGAAGTGCTCTTTATTTACGAGTAAGTGCAATATTATGACGATATTAAAATAGCTTTTTTACCTTTATGTAAAAAAGTTTTTACGTTCTATTGCATTTCTTTATGTCTTTTGAAAAGTAAATAATTGTATAATTTAAATAAATTAAAATTAAAATTACAAGTTCATAAGCTTTTATTAACGTGATTCTTCTAAAGTCTTAAGTGAAATTTAACTACAAGAATAATACAATTTTTGCATGAAATGTTCTATGGAAAGATAATTTGTAGAATATCCTAATATAGAATCCTAATATGGAACGCAAAAAAGGCGAGATGTTCTGTAACTTTCCCTTTTTCTTATTTTTAATAGCATCTAGCGCCACTTTCATCATATTTGAATTGTCTTCGAATACATCTAAATTTATTTAATTAAAATATTTTATAGCATCTAGTGTTTATAAATAAGCATGTTTATTCGAAAAATACATTTCAATAAAGTCACATTCCTAATATAGAGAATCCCATATTAGAAACTCCCTGTGCCCAATATGGGGACATCACATGTTTTTGTTGACATGTATCAATTTGACAATTGATAAAAAACTAGTAATAAAAAGAGATGGAAATATATCACAATACAATCTGACATGTATTTAGAAGTAGTAGATACAAAAAGTTTTAAGATTTCTCTATTTAGGCTGAATCTATGAGCTTCTGAAAAAAGTCTCCCCATATTAGGCGACTTTTCTCTACTATTTATTTGTATGTTATTTTTATATATAGAGATAATAAAACTTTTTAAAATAATGTAATGATCGTGATGTAATAAATGTTATTTAAATTTACTTAAATTTCTTTAATATCGAGTTGCAACAATGTTGATAAGAATTATAGTTTCGATTTAAAAGAAAAAGCAACTTCTAGTTCTATAGAATATGAAAAATTAAATTTTCAGTTTTAATTATTCAAGATTAATAAATACAAATTATATACACTGCTTTACATCTGATGCAATGTAACATATTATAATAATTAACGTTCACTGAGGTTTCGGAAGAAAATGGAATAATAGTCGAAGCAAAAAATGGATTAACCATTGAAAAAATTAGAAAAATTAGAAATTAACAAAGTGATCTTTCAGATTCAACGGTCCTGAGGTAAGTACTGGTAAAGTAAAAACATAGTTCTTTCATCGTAAAGTTTGTCATCTTCTTCACTCCGTGGTCAAATTCTCTTTCAATTATAATATTTTCTATGAAGTAAGTTACTTGAAATCATTTCTCTAAACATCCTAATTTCCTAAGTTAACTGATCGTAACCATAGGAAATCGAGTAGCGTAATCGAATATACGTAATTTCGAAGTATAATGAAATCGCATCGCCGCTATTAAACCCATTCATATATGTGAAGAATTTTATTGTTAACAGTTTTCATACTTTGTCGTGCATATTGCAATGAATTTTCGCTACAATTTATGATTTCACACTCTCGTCCTTTTATATCATAAACAACTGATTTTCCAATACTGTTATTTCATTACTATCTAATCGATTTATTATTTCACTTTCGTTTGAGTTGACAAAACTGTACGTTTACGTTTTAACGATATGCTTTGTATACATTGTAAAGATTAACTGATTCAAATGTTAGCAATATTTAAATTTTATCAGATGTATAGCTGCAATATTTATCCGGATGATCGATGTTCTACTGTAATTGTACCGGATAATCGAACTGTTTTACTGTAATTGTACTTAACATATTAAAATCTATATATTTTAATACAGCAAGTGATCTTTCCAAATATAGCAGATTTAGTTAATTCACCAGACTTGTGGTGAAATAGCCAAAATTAGCAAAAGTCGCAAATTGCATATTTACTCAAATTTAAATAGCTTTGAAGAAGTCACTATAAAAGTAAAAAATATAATTATTTTTGAAACGAAAAAACAATGATTAAGAAAAATCTTAGTGGAATGAAGTTGCAATTAGGAATACAAAATATGTATTCAATGTGTACAAAAAGATACGAAAAATATATAAGTTGAGCACAAAAAATTAACACTCTATTCCAGAAGATAATCAGAGTAAAAAAAAAATCATGATTATATACATAAATCATGATTATAATAATCATGAGAATATACATAATCATTTCAAGCAAAAAGTTTCAGTGAAGAATAAATTTAAATGATTTGAAATGAACAGAAATAAAAATTTACAAACATTAAAAACATTACAAACATTACAAATAATATGATACTTTTATGATCCAAAACGAATCGCCGACCTTTTGAAATATTCTTGCATCAGAAACTTGAATGATGAAATTTTTGAGTCTAACTTTCTCAAAATAAAATAGAAAATAGGCTGCCATTCGATGAACTACAAATATTAGTAGTAGTTACAAGTTTAATAGTTATTAATTTCTACTGCGAAAAATGAGTGAAAAAATATAGTGAAAAAATATGATCGGCTATTAGAAACAGTTTTTTCAAAACTTGCCAATCTCAAATGTGTTAAAGCAATAGATCTATAATCTATGTAATTTTTATTGAGTGATCGAAGTATAAACATCATTCTAAATTTAATTCCTGTTGTGTATTTATATTCTATATATAATTATAATTCAACAATAAGTGTCTCTTTATTTCTTTTGTGAGTACTGCAAGGAGATGGCTCTATTTCACTGGGCAAAACATTCTCATTAGCAAATCATTTCTTTGTAAATAATTTCACAAATAATAAACCTAATGAAAATTTCATTCTGCTTGAAAAAATGATTCGCAGAAAACAGTCATAAATTCTTTTAAAAGATAATAATGCTGCAATAAGAAATAAACTAACTTAAAAAGATATCAGCAGATATAATAATGAATAGTATCTCTCAATAATGATCAAGAAATTTCAACTCTCATCGTCATATTCTCTATAAGGCAATCTATAAGTAGAACTGGATTATGGATAGTGTAATAGTCTATTTTAGTTCCAAAACAAATATCTATCTTTACTATAAATAAACGTTTTCTACAATTGATATTACACTCAAAAACCGAATTATTTCACAGACATTTAAACTGTCCAACGTTTATTTACTAATAATCACCACCCTATTATTTATATTTTCAATCTTACTTACATTCAATTCATATTTCCGCTGACATCAAGCAAACATTACGATCTTGAAAATTGGAACGCCTATAGAGAACACATTATACTGCACATTCTACTTCACGTATCTTTCGCACACAATCCGATGTACAACATGCTATAGAAGCATTAGTAAAGATTATAAAAGAACTAGCTTTTAAAAATATTTCAATCTATGTTAAGATGAAGGGAAGATATCTGAAAGATTTGCAGGAAGTATTTTGATTGCAAGAAAAATGCAGAATTCAAAATGCTGAATTGAAAGAAAAGATTAAAATGGTCGACAGATGAAGGACGACTTGGCAAAAGGAATGGAAGTTGCGAGATCAAAATTCTATGGGCATGAAGAATCCATAGAACAATTCTTGTGCGTTTAGGAACTGAGGAAAAGATATTTTTCCAAATTTCATAATCAGACTTATTAGTTCTGTATAATGACGTATCTTTCCTTTTTATAATAACAAGTATATCACATATGTTCTTCAACAGATAGCAAATATATTTATAAAAACTTATACCGATAATACAGCGTTATACTGTACGTACAAGTTTATTGATATTGATCCAAATATCGTAACAGTTCTCTGGTCTTGCTAAAAATTTAACAATATAGTCATAAATTTCATCAAGATAGATGAAATAATCTTCAATTATCAATCCGTTACAGACGACGGACTCATTTTAGACTTTTCGATCAACGTTTATCCTTTTCCAATAATATCTTCTACCTGGGCATTATACTGGATCAGAGGCGGTGAACTTGTCACAGGCCATACAAGCGATATTATCAGTTTGCCGATTTCCCCACTATAGAAATTAGTTTCCACTCTGTGCATTCTTTCCTGCCACAGTAGATCATACAGCTTTTTCAATTTTCTTTTAACTTACTTAGCTAAGTCAAAGGTAAAGAGATTGGAGAGATCGATGGAGGGGATCGCCCTACCAATCAAAAAGCAGGGGCGCTCGTCATCGGTCCTCAGTTCCAGTGATTGGATTGTCACTTAACTGCTTATATTTTCCGCTTATACGAAGAAGTTAATAATTATGCGACAATGAGTTAAAGCTTTTTTTACGTAATCCAAATCTATCAAATTGAAATTTCTAATATTTAATATAGTTATACGTCCTACTCTTTTATATTCATTCACCATTATTCAGATAACTGTATGTATCAATACTAATAAGATTACAACAGTTTCAAAATAGAACATCAATACATACGTATAATATGAGAAAAGTGGAAAGACCATCATTCGACTCTATTTCTACTAAACCTATTCCTATTTTCTTCACAAAATTCATTCCCACATCAGTGGATGGTCTTTCGCGCCCTAAGCACATACGCAAAGGTGCAAGAACGACAACAGTTGTGATTGACCTTAACACCTATATCAAAAAAATCATTTCATATTTTATAGCTATCAATATATTTTTGCATAACTTACTCTCCTTTTTTAATTGATCACAAAATTAGTTCTTAGTGAGAGTCATCTTTCTCAAATGAACTTTTGACCAGTTGAAAGTTTCGAAGTTGATGTGACTAGATTCGTTCCTACTTCATGAATAACATTAACTTTTTCAGATAACTTTTATGAACTTCATTTGTAACATTTTCTGTATTATTTTATTTTTTATAATAGATCGTCGATTAACTTCTGATAAAAATCTCAGTTATTATCTCTTTAAGATCTCTTTTCTTTATAAAATTCAAGTTCCGTAAATGATACAAATATTAAATGTAACATATAAAACGATATCCCATCAATCGAATGCATCAATTATATAACATTTACTATATATACAAATTCAATATAAACATCACTCATCTTCAATGTTTGAATATTTTTGTAAGCTTGGTTTCACATATCTGTATAAACATTGACAAATCTATCGAATTTTTAGAAGCATTGTCCAATTTATTTCCAATTTTATTATAAATTGTAATTATAACTTCAAATTTTATTATAAATTGTAAATTTTATTATAAATTGTAATTATTTTGAAAATTGTGTAATAAAAGTAATACATATATACGTATGAGAGAACAAATAAATAATAAATAAAATTTAAATAGAATAAATAAAATTAAATTGACTTTATATCATATGTCTTCAATAGAATTACGCCGGGAAAATCCGATAAACTATTCCTATTTTTTTGCAGATGAATAATTTTAAATTTTAATTTATATTATTTGAAAATCTACAATCGAAGAAAGTTTATTTACTTCTTACTTCATGCTAAAGAAAAAAAAAAATAGAAATCGATACCGCTTAATTTAGAATTAAACCGCTTAATTTAAAACATAGAAGTGCTCTAGGAGATAATATTCTGATCAGTGTTGAAAAATAACGTGAATGAAAAACAACGTAAATAAGTTAAAGATAAGCTGTAGGATGTATAATGCACCATAATGCAAAATATGCCGACAATGAGATTATTTTTTTATGTTCAGTACAAAGGAACTTTTCTTTTATCATTTGTGTGAAGAAAGTCTTATCGTTCGAAATTTCTTAAGAGCGAGACAATTATCGTCTGCTACTACGATTGTCGCAGTGAAAGAAATCAAACTTGGGCCTGTCTGCTTAGTCCTAATCTTAAGACATAAAATACGAGTGTATGGTTTTGTGTGTGTGTGTGAGTATGTGAAGTGCATATGAAGACAGAGATTTTGAAGACAAGATTCTTTTCAGAGAGTAGCGAGTTGTAGCAGTGTCATACGCCTTATCAGAAGCGATAAAGTCCCACTGCTTCATAAAACTTCCTAAGATTAGAGACTTGTATAAGAATGTAACCCAAAAAATAAAAAAACGCAGTCAGTATTTAACCTTCAAACCTTTTTTGACAAACACTCCATTTGACTTAGAGCCTAGTTAGATAATATATATTTCGTTCTATGTTTATATACGTGTCTGCACTCGCCACATTTGGCTTCACAGACACGGCCTCCATGGGCACAGGATCGAGTTACGCTCGATCAGCGCATTTCTGCAAACAGAGAAACTACCAATTAGCCCCAGAGTGCAAGCTCCAGAACCCAGCATGGTCGGACCATTTTTAACATCCCTACCGGCTCTGCAGGTCGAACTGTGAACGCAACTCCTCCGTTGATACGTTTATCTCTCTAGCCCGGGTTCTACCAAACTGTCCCTGAAAGTCCAACCCAATCGGTCGACGACAGAGAGAAAACCCTTCTGTGGGCTTATAATGTCAACCCCTTAGGTACAGTGACAAAGCCATACTAGTCGTACTTGTCGTGACATCGACGGTCAATCCCTGAATGAGGTCCTTGCAAACCTCGACTTGGGTAGAGCCAATTGAGGTCCGTGGGGTCGTCAATCCCCAGAAGGTCCCCGGATGGATAAAGTTCTCCTTATTGCGGTAGGACGGACACTTTCGTGCTTACATCACATTCATTCTTCTCTTAAACACTTTCTTTGCATACCAACGCAAACGTTTCTACCTCTTATCCGTCCTGAGCAAATCGCTCACATCCACGTCTTCATTTACATCCATTTTTTTCATACCCATCGTATCCAGATCTCTAAACTCATCATACATCTCACATTCACATAGCATTTACATCTCGGATTTTCTGCCAACCCACGTCTATACAAAAATCATTCCATGCCCTGTCAGTAGGAAGCTCACATATCAGGCGTGCATTTGATTCTGTTTCGCACAAATCTCACATTTTCTGTATATACGCACTCTACCTTTCTTACTTGCGTTCCATCTGTCTTGCCATATTTGTCAAAATCTTTTTCATCAGTATCTCACAATCATCCACACTCAAGCTCTGTCGCTCATCCTCACTTAACAACTCACTACGTACTATATTTATTCCTTTTTTCCGTTCATATATAACACATCGCTTCTCACATTCCAGGTTTTCACATAGGAAAACTTGCATGATCTCCGTAGAGACCATCCTACACATATACAAGCATGCACACAGAATAACTCGCTGACACTCGTTCGGTCTCCTTCTCGCAAAATCGTATTTTAGTACACCATCCCATACACTCATTCTACATACATTGCACATACAAGTCATAAACCTTTATATA
The DNA here is from genome assembly GCA_903986555.1 of Heterotrigona itama. Lineage (NCBI taxonomy): Eukaryota > Metazoa > Arthropoda > Insecta > Hymenoptera > Apidae > Heterotrigona > Heterotrigona itama. Next base: position 36,157 of record CAJDYZ010007745.1, read on the forward strand.
ACATTCTTTTTATATCGCTCTTTTTCGCAGTCTATATCGCTCTTTTCCTCACTCTTTCTTAAGTATTCTCTTCATACATCTCATGCTACTTACAATTTTCTTCTTGATGGCCGCCAGGAGCACCTTAAATCCTATTCTCTCACTTATACTCACTCCTAAATACTTTACCATTTTCACATATTTCACATATATTTCATCAACGTTCACACTTGGTGTTCTCCTTTCGGATAGAATATTTTTTAAAAGCATACACACCGTCTTTTCTCTACTCAAAGTGAGCCCTACGTCTTTTCCCCATTCAATCACCCTCCTCATACATTCCACACTCTTTCTTTTAATGACATCTTTACTCATACCCTCAATCAAGACCAACAAGTCGTCAGCGTAAGCGACCATTTTGAATCCACTCTCCTCTAACGCACACAGACAGCAATTCATTTATTACTAAGTTCTACACTTAGATTCTCCGCAGACGGAACCCTGTGGGTATCCCATCTCAGCCATTCTACATATGTATTCACTCTTCCTAATATACATACTATTCTTTCTCTGAAATAGCTGAGCCATAATCCCAGCTCCTCGCACTCCAACTGACGCAGTCGTGCAGCGATTCGCCCCCAAGACAGGTTATCAAACGCGCCTTGGAAATCCACAAACACATCCACCACATACTTCCCCTCTGATTCATACACATATTCTTTTACTCTACACCACGCATACTTAGTCAACTTACCGGACTTCTACACGCTTTAACCGCCTTCTTGACTTCATCCCATTCAAACAGTTTATA
>CAJDYZ010007749.1:8325-28072 GCA_903986555.1 Heterotrigona itama
TAAATATATGTAGGATATATTACATTTATTTGATGACTGGATGATACGAAATATTTATAATGGTAACCCACTGAGTTTTATTGCACATGTGATTCTAACACATTATGATGTTTTCAATCTAATCTATTTAATTTTGTAATTCAATGCCTGCTAATTTTAAAAAAATTGATTGATACTTTCAATATTTGCATGTAAATAATGAAATGAAACAAAAAAATTTTATCGAAAAGAATGTGTACTAAAACATGACCTTTGTGAGCAGTTAAATTGTTAAATAATCAGCATCTAATATTACACGTTTATTCAATAACCATTCATTCTAACATTCACATGAACATTTTATCACTTAAACTATATAGATCGTCTTTATTAAACCTAATACCACTTCATTCAAATAACACTGCAAATGATTCTATTAAAAAATATAGACTTTTAGACATATTTACAAAAGTAATTTGTAATATTTATCCTTCCATTGAAAACCACTATAAATAGGGATTTTTATATATGCTGTATATTACGTCACTTTTATTATCTCTTTCATGTGTTAATTAGGAATATAGATTGCAATCTAATTTGTAATACATATAATTTTAAAACAAGAAATATTTCATTTCGCATTTAAATTCTTTCTAAACAGAAGCCGCTATAATTACTATTTCTTAAATGATACTTTTAATTTGCAATAGGATAATAGTTAAAAATGCTATTGAAAAATTTGCAGCATATACGACATATCAAAAGTAAATTTACTTTTTTAATTATGAATTCTTATTTATATATTTATAAACATGAATATATTATTATGATATATAATCGTAGAAATGAAAAAATAAAGTAATATGTATCATAATTCATATTAGTAATTTTAATTAGTAAATTAAAGAATTAATTTTTATCACGTTTGAAAAAATACTAAAACAAATACGTCTAAAATATTGAGTATCATATGAAATACTAGACATTTATATTTTTGCAGAACATGTTGACATTTCTTCTTATATTTGTTAGATTTTTCATGTAAGTATGCATTCAAGAAATAATTATAGTATTTCTTCCCTAGAATTGACTTTGTAATACACATTAAAAAAATTTGTTTGTAAATTTTTATCTTATCTATACGAAGCAAAAATGTTAACAGAGATTAACCTTAAATGTGATGTATTCTAAACAAAAATTGCATTAAATGGAAGAACTGCTTAAAACAGTTTACGAACATTGTAAAAATCATAAAAAAATTTGTGATTATATAATTTTCTTTTTTCATATATAGCTATTGAAAGAGGATTTCAAGACTATTCCAAGATCCTCTCTCTCTGAGCTCTCTTTGGTCTTATCCACATTATTTACTATAAACACTTTTGGTAAGTTTCACGCAAGACAACTGCCAGCATGTCATAATTATATGTAAAACTTTTTTTTTTCTTTCAAGGATGATTCCCTGAGATACTCAGATTCAGAGCAACATTTTTTTTCGCCCAGCTATGAATGCAAAGCATCGATATTATCTATCAATAACATACTTACATATCATTCAACATCTGTAGTATCTTCTATGACAGAATCCCAATTAAATTCCGTTGCGCTTTGTCTAGAAGGTAATTCCCCAAGGTGTTGAAATCGTTGCACGAAGTACGGGTCGCGATCCCTAAGCCGTTTGAACCTTTGGAATGCAAGATTCTTTGCAAAATCATATAATTCCAAATCCAGTCTGTTTAATCTACGTACAGCGTCTAACTGTTCCGCGCTTAGGGTAGCCATTGTCGCAGCGCTCAACGTCGCATTATGTTGTTCAAACGCAACGGCAAATCTCATTCCAAATGTTTCTTCGAAGGAATATTGTCCCACCTATTCGATTTTTAAATTAATTTTGTAACGTTTACGCACGCAACTAAATGCATAAAATGCAAGCAACGAATTATATAAATAAACGTTATGATACGAAATTTCGCGCGAAAATTGAAAATTTAAACTTCATATATAAAAGCAAGTCGATAATGCAGATTAAAACATTTTTTTTAGCGAATTTAAAAAAAGTTTCTTTCAAAGATAATGTCTAATAATACATATATGTTCATATAGTTTAAAGTTCAAAAATTATCGAAAAAAAACTTTAATTTCCATTTTTAGTTCTTAACTTCTCTTTGTCTATCTTTTTTTAAATGTATTTTTAATTTAGAAATTATTCTTTATAAATGACAACAATTTACGTATAATTTTCTTTATTAGGTAATGAGGTAATAAGCGAAGAAATACGAAACAATTTTAATATATTCTGATAACAAGCATATTAGTTTTTTTACACATGCAATATTCTGAATAATGCGGTAATTTATAAGCTATAATTAGCAAAAAAATCAATTTGACAGAACAAACAGTGCTAAAAAAAAATAATGACTTATATAAAGCAGGACTTACATAATCACTTCGTTTTATGTTTTTCATATTAAGTCGATTCTCAGTATTTTTAAAATGTATTTAATATATTTATTAAGTATTATGCATATGTTAAATATATTGAAAAATAATGATATACAAATATAATTTCCATGCATTTTAAACAAGAAAAAAGTTTTTAAAAATCAAAATATTAAAAATGTGATGTGTTTACAAGTATATTCATCGTCTATGTATGGTGAGTAGGACAAATATTTACATTACGAGCTACTTTCGAACAGATGATTCTTTGGTACAACATAAAATATTATGTACACACGGTTCGAGCAATTTTAAAGCCAAATAATTTTTTGCAACATTTAAATAATTTACAAATGAAGCACATAAAATTAATATTAATATTTTAGAGATTTAAACAAATCAACACTACATAGAAAAATAATAAATAATATTAAAAACAATTTTTAACAATAATGAAGATTACTACAATAACAAACAATACAAGTACATGTAAATATATGGACAATATATAAACGTGCATTTAATTATCAACAAAAAAAATTGGTTCTTACTTTCTGGTATTCAGTCAACATGAAGAAAGGCATGAATTGCAAATTGTGCTTAGCACTAGCCAACATGAGACGATCTCTCTCCAAGCTGCTGAGTGTAGAATTGTAACAACCAACAATTGATAGATCAGCCAACATTCTTGTTTGACGGTTGCTTGCCAAATTATATGGACACGCCATGAACTACATAAATAATAACATTGTTTGTCAAGAGAACTTCAAACTTTTAAATAGAATATTTTTAAATTATTGCATAATTTTTTCATATTTGATATTATTCATACATATTAATATAAACAAATTTTTATGTTTCAAAATTTGTTAATGAAGCAATTTCATAGTAGGAAATGTATCTATAGAAGGAGAAAAAATTGTATCTATTCAGAGAAAGAGAAAATAAAGACTGGAGATAAGAAAAAATACTTTATCTTAATCTGCTTCTAAATGTGAAAACCTTTCTGATAACATACTTAATACTTTATTTATGAAAGAAATCACTGTTATGAATTTATGAGAATACTAATATACAAAGATGCTTCCAAATTACCAAATATCATTAAAATTAATAATATAATATTACCTGTTCTAAAGATACTCCTTGCCAACTCGATCCAGGGTAACACTGTGGTATATTTGCCTGGATGCCACCACACCAATGACGAGCTCCTCTCCATGTTGCACCTCTTTGTACATGTCTAAATTCAGATAAATACCGTGCAACAGGATCTCTTATTATAGTTATGTAAAAGTATCTACGCTTTATGCCATCCCCTTCAATTTTATTCAACTCAGTATCAACACAGCTAGTCAATTCTGTCCAGTCAGCATGTAAACCACACTTCCAGCCAGTGGAATAACGTGAAAAAAGCCAATTTTCATTGCGATTTGGACGGAAACAAAAACAACGCTTACGTCTTCTTTGACAAGAACATGGTCTTTGCAGATCTAAATCTCTAACTAAATGTTTTCCAAATAATGTACCTCCTGTAACATAAAAAAATATACAAATATAATTTTTAAATATTTATTAAAAATCTTATTTTTAAAAATTTTTTAGTATTATTAAAAATATTTATTATTTTACTATTATAGCATTATTCAACAAATATTTAGGATATGTATCTTATTGTTATATATTAAGCTTGTGAAGAAAAGCTACAAGAAGCATGCATGTACACGGGAAATAAAAAGGAAACAGATATGCATGCATAGAATATTAAACAAGGTAACATCCCTGAATTGTTCTTTCTCCTTCTAAGATAGAGCTTGAAGGTTTCACAGTACCTAATGAATAATGCAAAGATTCAATTGTACAATGGTCAAAAGGGATGTTGCATTGTTTTTATTGAGCCATAGGATTGGTTGGCATTAACCCAAAGAAATCAAAGTAAAAAATCAATCAAAAATACATTTCTTTTTTTATTATTAAAAACACATAAATAAACGTAACTGTCATGGAAAAAGAAATTTATGTCATGACAGAAGAAAGAAATAAATACTTAATCATAAATACTTATAAACATTATATGAAAATTTTATTTTTGTAAAGAGTTCAATTACATACATATTTTCCATAAATTAGGTTCAATAACGAGTATGGAAAAATACAAAGAATTAAACAACACCACTTACCAGTCTTCTGAATGTGCAAGAAAACGATGACATCGTGACCATTGATGTCAAACTGGAAGGTATCGTTGGTAAACACGTCGTCGTAACCAAGGCTCCCTTGAATACTATGCAATCTAAAAGCAGGATGTACCGAGAGCAGGCCATTTTTGTCGAATTCGACGGAGACGGAAGACAAACCGGACCCGGGACCAGCAGATAGACCCTCGGACAATCTCACGGACTCCTTGATCTCGCGGCTCGTCAGAGCGCATACGTGATCGGGACAGAAGTAGCCGAGATAAATGATGCCCGTGAGCGCGAGAAACAAACATATCCCTACAACGCTACGTAACCGAGTCCTCCGTGCTCGTGACTCCATCGTCGCGGACCTCTCGCATAAATCGTCCTCTACCAGGACCGAGAGTTCGCTAACGCCTTCTTCGCTTGACCGTCTGCCCATTATCGCGCCCCATGTTTTTTTTCACCACTAAAGACACCGCGTACCGCTCACCAATGCGGTCTGACCAAAACTACTCTTCCAGTGAACGTCGGCCATGACAGATACTCCGTATCCCTACCACGCGCCTCTATCGTACAGTCGTCGCTCGCCGCGGTTCTCTTACGGACATTGTCTGGTATTCGTCTGTAACTGTTTCTCTTGTTAAGTGAAGAGGGGAGATCGAGAGTTTATTTAAAAGTGTGAACCCACCGAGTGTATACGGTTGCAACTGCCTACTTACGCACTTTACCACTGTGCGTCTATTTAAAGCAGTCTTTTGTCTTTTTGCGAGAGTTTCGGGTAAGTTTCGCAGCTGCGTAATAAACGGTCATTTTCAAAGACGATAATCATTACTGTTGTTATTCTCTTGTGAGTCTTTGCTTTTTACGAAAAGAATTCAAATATTTCATTTTATCCTTTACATGTCAGATACGTAATATTTTTATTTAAATTAATTTCAAGGAAATAAATACATTAATTTAACAACGATACATTAATTTGGACATCTTATACATTAATTTGAGAATCCTGTATATAATTGGGCGTCTTTATGACAGTTCTGGTATATATTTATAATCGTTTACACTGTTTAAACATTGTTACTATGAAGGTTGTTAAGGTTAATAAGTTTTGAGTATGTAAAAATTCAAAATTATTGATATATTCGGCTTCGCGCCTTTTTTCAAACAGTTTGAAGTGAGTTGCGATACGAACGAGACTAATCGTATCACTTCAGATCTACTAGTCGCGTACTATAACCTAATTTCGTCTGTCAAAATTTGTGTCTTAATTCATACATGTGAATTGTTATTTATACAAGTTTGTTATATAAAAAGTTGAGATTATATTTTCGGAGTTCTTAAATTTTTAAATTTTACAGGTAAGTGTTTTGTAAAATTATAGTACCTATTGCAAATTTTTTAAAATTAGTTGTATTTAAAACAATATTTGATTTAATTATTGGTCATATAGTGATTATTGTAGTTAATAATACAGTGAAAATAGTTATGAATACAAACTTAAATTTCATTCTATAAAAAACATATTGATACATTAATGGAGATAAGTGTTATTTTAAAAATCTCATTCATGTGAAGCACATTAATTAACCTAATGTAATAAGTAATTCATTGATGGAAATAAATTCCATGATGATCTTCTTCTTAACAGTTAGAATGGCGACGATTGAATTGCTTGAGAATAGGATTGCTGAATTGGAAAAGCAAATATATGGACTTGCAAAGAAAGATGAAACTAATGATACTTCATTAGAGAATCCTATAGTTGATAATATTTTACATGTAAATACGCTAATCTCATCTGCAATGTCAGGACGAGAGAAAGCAAATCTAATGATAAAACGATTACCAGAATTAAATAATTATCTAGATCCAATGATTGAAAGTTCGGAAATACCTATAGAGGCTAAAGTTCAATTGTTACTAGCAATGGCACCAGAAATTAAGCAGAATCACGAATTGTTGAAACAGATGCAAGAACTAATGCCTGCCTTAGAAACTGATCACTTAAAAAATGTTCCAGAATTGATAAATAAACTCAATGATCTGAATCTATCATATCTTAAGTTATATGAGGATTCTCAAGCATTAAACAGCCGTATAAATGAAGTTTTTTCCAAATACAATGAAGTGATAACTAGTATCTCTAAATCATTAATCACTATAGATGCCGTTGTGACAGCAGTTGAAATTGCAGCAATACCGAAAAAACAATTAGATTAAGGATTTATTGTATAACATACAAATAACATATTTACAAAAAAATAATTATTTATTACTTCATGAATAAAGTTATTTATATTTAAAATGAAACAACTTTGTATTCATTTAAAATACATTTATTTTTTATCTTAGCGTATAAAAATACTTACGCATTCATCAGTGACTATGCATACATAAACAGATTTTATTATTGTGTCTTTTCGTAACAATGTATTTCATTAAAATACTTATATATTATATACATTTATCCTATCTATATCTTAAAATCTACTTTATCATTCATTTCAGGAATCCTTTTATAGGATCTCTGAGACAAACTGTTGATTGAATAATTGGGTGTATCTATTTGATGGTCTCTCCTTTCCAATAAATATTTTCATATTGCTTTAGTTAGTTTGCTCAGATAGAAAATGAATTTAAACGATTCATGCGGACAATACTAATCAGTTACTAATCAGTAACACTACACCCTTTATTAATATTTCTCTGACATAGTAGACTGTAAAGTGTATGTCAGCATAGTTGTCACATGAAACCTGTCGGGTATTCAGCAGAGTAAACGAGTGTGTTAAACATTTCACGTCTTTTCATACTCATAGAATATTCTTAAGAGACCTAATTCGCTAAACTTGTAAAAAAAAAAAATCTCTTACAATGTTAAGCATATTAAACAGTCGCTTTATACAGTATTTACAAACTTCTTAATTGTAAATATCGTGTATCGCCAATTATGTATATGTATCTGCGTCATTATTTTTTACGAGCGCAAAAACTCATCAGTATTGCAATATCCATTAATTGGCATCGTTGGCATAGAGACAGGAGGGAAAAAACTTGTTTACGATTCGAAATATATTTTCATCATGCAGAACGAATTATGGCCGCGATCGCGTTATTATCCGTCAAACACGTTCTTTGCATTTAAATAGGAACATATCGTTTGAAAGATACAGACGAATATAAATTAAGTACGTAGTTTTCATGTCTTATGAATTTCAACAGGAACTTCAACGTTCAATCTGACAGTTCCCTTCCGGTGAAAATTTTTGTTATTTCGTTTCTTCGTTCGTTCCGGTATATCGTTGTGGTCGATTCGAATATTAAATCGAGTTAAAATTCATCTAATTCTCGCGTATCCTCGTGAAAAGAACGGAACCACGTTTATTAGCACTTTAACTTTGCGTTTGCAAAGCGGGCACGGAGTTTCGTAACCAAGATAACGCTGGTTCCACGCTAGAATAAATTGCCGGATGACCTCTCGAGCATCTGCTGTGATGACTGAGCAGTCCTTGAATTTCCCATCTGACCGATCCTCCTCCGGTTCCACACATTAGAGGTGCTCCTTCGTCGTTCTGAAAGAAAAAGGAAACAGGAGAAATTAATTGTTCCTTTTGTTAAGAGAGAGGGTTAGAAGTTAAAAGTGTAACGTGCACGGATCTCTGGTCTAGTTGAAATTTCATATACTATAAATTTTCTATTTTAGATTGAGTATTTAATCGTATAATGAGACGTTTCATTATTCAAAGTTCTAACGAATATTTTATTCTCTTTTTGTTAATATGAGAAAATTAAAAATCTTACGTAGCAAGGTCCCTTATTCGTATCGGTGAATCCAGCACATATATTATCCTTTGTAATAAATCCTGCGTAATGACTGGTTGCATTACACTTCTCAGAATCCAACGTTGGCAATGGTAGGAAATTCAAATATTTTTGTAAGTCTACTTCGCCATTCACAGAGAATCCCCATCCTGCCATGACGCATATTTGTCTTGGCTAAAATTCATTAAAAAAAAAATATATATATATATATATATACATATATGTATGTATATTTTTAATAGTTCTTCATCTGTTTTCATTTTCATATATTTTTAAATATTCATAATACAAACCTGAATAGGGTGTTTCGGAAGACAGACTGCGCTAACATTCCTTGAGAAAGTCAAAGGCTTCTCGAGCTCCACCAACACGATGTCATTGTTGTATAAAAATTGATTATATTTCACTTGTGGATAGGGAATGATGTTCTTCACGGGATGTGCTTTTAATAAGTTTTCACCGGTAAAAAGCTGCCATCCATTGCTTTGCTTATATCTAAACAAAATGAAAAATATATCTTTTATTAATTAAACTTTCTTCGAGATTTGATTTCGAATTGACAATCTAGTCGATCGACTTTGACTTTTTATCAAATTTTCAAAATCTTCAGAGGCTGCAGAAGATTACAATAAGAACTAGAAAGAGAATCACATTCAATTATTCGGAAAGACATTACTATTTCCATAATTTTCAGAATAAAGAGACAGGCGATTTCTTTTTTATTGTGATTCCTTTAACGGGCTGATCAATTAATTTCTATTATAATTCTATTCTTTAATATTACGGCTATAAAAGAAAGTTTCAAGGATTCATTCATTATTTCCTCTTCATTGTTTTCCATTTAGATTTTATAAAACTTATAGAGTGAATTATTGCTTGATACACTAGATCTGCACTTACCTATGAGTACAGGAATAACTAGCAAGCACGTGCATAGGTCCCAATATACTCGCCGTGCAAGCAGCACCGTGTTTAGGTTCCTTTAGCAAAGCCACGCTGGACCATTGTCCTTCGCTGGCTGGAGTTCCACCAACCAATCTGGCAGTTGGTCCTTCGCCATAGTCAGAACCGCAAGAAAATTCTTGGCAAGAGACTTGCACGACCTTCTCGGAGACACAGAGCTCCTTTTGTTCCAAATTCGTCACCAACGGTGCACGGTGACTCGGATTTGACTTTAATCTGAGTATCTTCTGGGTTTTGTTCCATCTCTGGAATTCTGTGCTCTCAGAACCAGCGAATCCTAGAGACTGGCAATAAGAGTTGCTAAATTCTTCACTCCATCCGTCGGAGCACACAAGACGATACTCGCCGTTGTATTGTCTGAAAATGATACAGTGTGTTCCATTTAATTCATTGTTCTGTTCATTTAATTTACTTAATAATAATGTTTTTTTTTTTTTTCTTAAGTTGAACCAATACAGAGAATAGATGGACAAAGCAGTTGAAAATTCTTGATTAAATTTAGATTTGTAGAATTAAGTCTTGAAATAAAATTTTTTAAATAGATTTTATCGACTTGTTTTATTTGTCGATAGCGGGATATTAAGAAATAGGTTAACAGATTGCTTTTGGATAAGAATGGACGTACTTTGTAAATGAACTTGTCTGAAATTTGACGAAAGAAAGTGATAGGGCTTTTTCCAACGCTTAAAATAGCAAAAAGATATTGTAACTTCCTTAAAATCTAACAAATTAAGCTGCAAGTCTTAAATAAGATTTATTTAAGAATATTGTAATCAGAATATTTTTATGAAATTAGAAGAATTATTTATTGAATTTAAAATATTGAAAAAATTAATTCTTCAGTTTTTAATCTAATTTTAATTTCGACGTTTTATACGTACCTTATTTTTAACAAGGAACTTTCTCCAAATCTTTGAACACCACTATTTTCAATGTCATCTTCCTGTCCATCCAACGATGTCTTGTCCATAGTCACGTTCGCCATTAAACAGCCCCATTCGTCAGAATGATCAGGACAATGTTCTATTCCATCGCATACCTGATTTTTCGGTATGCATCCGCCTGTTTGACACTTGAATTGATCAAGACCACAGTCGCATAATTTTTCGTCTTCCCCATTGGCACATTCGTTGATTCCATTGCAATGCCACGTTAACGGTATGCACCATTTCTCCGTTGGACAAAGGTATTCGTCGTTTCCACAACTTTCGGCACAGTTGTACTCGTCTCGGTGATCTTCGCAGTCTGGACGACTGTCACATTGCCAGATGCCCGGAATACACCTTCCTAAAATTAGAAATAATTATCAAATAAATTGGAGGAACTCGTCTCTTTGTTATATATTTATTTCGTGAATTTCTCAAATTTCGGTTTTTAAAGAAAAGGAAATGAATGAATTAATTTTGGAAGAGTTTAAATGAAGAGTTTTAATCTTCGATCTTTAGATTTGCTATTCCTTGAATTAAGAATTATTACAAAGAATTCGTTTTATTGTATCTATCTCTGTGAATAAATTTTGTTTAAATTCTATGTTTTAAAAGTGACTCAAAGATAACAAGATCTAGTTTAGTTTAAATTCGATCCTAGTTTAATTTATCGTTTGTGTTAAAATATATCTCAGAGTAAACACGATACTTGTGAAACTAATTAAGTAGGTTGCTAGTTTAATAGATAAGACAAATAGTCATGATTAATTACAGACGAAGCTTTACAGACGATTTTAAGAGACATCCGGTAACGTGAAATAGACTAAAAGATGAAGCAATTTGCTCAAACGATAGCTAGTGACACCGATAACCCATGCTAGAAAGGAAACATCTCGTTTGATGTTATTAAAATAGTCTTCGTTTCGTTACGAAATCTTAGTCTACGTGTTGAATATTAAATGAGAACTCATTAAACCGATATTATGTCAAGTTTTTCCATCGATAATTGTCGTTTTAATTTGCATGTCTGATGATCCTTCACATAAATATACCACTGTCCATGAGGATACATATTAGTATAGCTTGAGCTTTTCATTTCTAGTTGTTAGATTATTTGAAAAATTTAATATTCTATTAAATAATGAGCATTGTTTGTAGCAATTTATACGTTGTTTCCTATTTCCCCGTTTTTTTTTTTTTTTATGAAATCCAATATTATCTTGGCTACATCAATTTCTTTGTATTTCATTTCGATTATATCTTTCTTAAACTATTGACTGCTACAAATTTTTCGAATAGCTCGATTTTATTACAAATCTTATTTCACTTACATTATACTTTGATTTATTGTATAAAGTACTAAATAACGTATCGGTATTTACAAACTACGAATATATAATTTATACGTCTGTAGAAAATATAAAAGTTTAAAAATATTCAAAATGCCCGCAATGCAAAAATATACAAAATATCCAAAGTATAATTGCTGACAATAGGTATAATATTTAGTGCGTGGTATAAATTTCTATGCAGCCTCCATTCTACTAATTATAATAAGTATTAATGAATAACAAAATTTAAGAGAATGTATCTTAAGAACTCACCACTGGGACATTTAAATTCATCGAACTGACACCTCCATTCCTCGCAATTCTTTTCATCGCTTCCATCGTCACAGTCGACGATTTTATTGCACACCAGGTCCCGCTTTAGACACTGACCGCTGGAACATTGGAAATTTCCTGGACAACCTTCCTCTTCGCAATTCAATTCGTCCGAACCGTCCGAACAATCATTTTCGGAGTCGCATTTCGCCGATAGCCTTACGCAGTATGCACCGTCCCTGGACGTTCCATTAACACACTGGAACTGGCCAGCTGTACATTTCGAGAAAATACTATTTGGAGGCAGATCGAGGAAAGAAACATCGATATGGCTGGTGCTCTCCACCACCGCGTTCGGTAATTTAGTTTGCGTGGACGGTGGAACAGTCGTATCAGTGCTCTGTTTCTCAACGTGATTTGCTTCCTGCGCAATCGAGGCTATGGACGATTGAATGAAAGGAAACACCGAAGGCTGTAAGCCTGTCTGATTCAATTTTCCATCTAGTTCAATCACTTGTCCCGGTTCCATTTCTATATGACCTTCGTTGCGTGGCTGTACGCTAACCATTGGCTTTTCTGTCGTAAAATCGACGCCTGGCTGATGGAGATGGTAGTTTCGAAGAACGATGAAGGGTTCTGTGACAGGTTCTGGTTCTATGATCTTTTCTGAAACTGGTATGAAGCTAGGATATTTCTTCGAACTGTCTGGAACCGTTATGCTGATTTTGTCATTAAGACTCTCTTTTTCGTTGGAAGAGGTCTCGGAGGTTTGAACTTTTGTTTGGTTCGACCCGGTGGTCGTTTCGATGATTTTCAGCCGTGAAACAGGGGCAGAATTTCCTTCCACATTGATGTTTATATTTGTTTCATTCTGGTTTTCGTCTTGAACGTTATCGTTTTCAGTAACCATCTGTGGTATTTCAGTGGAGACCGTAGCCGGTTCTGGAATCTCTGTTACTGTATTCTCATCCTCATCTTCTAAGCTCAATTCCTTCTCCTTCTTATACCTGTACTTGTCAATGATCTTCTTGTCTACTGATTTCTTTTTCACTTCTAAACTCTTCTCCAATGGGATCACTTTTAAGTCCTCTTCTGATAATTCTCCTACATCTAAGTCAGACAGCACAGTCTTAGGTGTAGTGCTGACAAGATGCGTTCTGTAATCGAATCCTATAGGCTCAGGATCATCTTCTAATATTTCAGTAACTGGTCTAATGTCTTCTGTAGTGCTGGAACTCTCAGACATCTGTTTATGTGATTCTGTTGTAGTCACAGTTTCATTGGAAATTGAAGGAACAGCTTCAGGCGTCGAACTCTCTGTTACGTTTCTTTGCATCTCGTTTCCTTCGATTTTCATTCTAGTGACGTTTTTCTCGTTTGCATTGTCCAGCACTGAAACATTTGGTCGTAGCCAAGTGTTATCAATACTTTTGTTACCTACATGTTCAACTGCACTAGTCACCAAATCGTCGATAGTTTTATTCTGTATGTTTACTTGTTGTCCTGCGTTAGTTAACAAGTCTTCGGTTGAATTATTATTCACGCCATCGACAGTAGTGCTCGGAGAAACTTTCTGCTCGTCAGAACGTACATTCTCGGAATTGCTATTTTTCACTTCAGCATCTGGTTTCACTGTGGAGGTGGTCAGTAACACATCACTTTCAGTAGTTTGCAGTTCTTCTGGCAGTATTGGCACCTGAGCAGTGGTCTTCGTCTCCATTAACATCGTGTGAGTCGTCGGTATTTGAACTGTCGTGGTATCATCTGTACTAACACGAGCACTATTCTGACCGTCTGTGTTATTGTCTTTCCGAAGATTCTCCTCAGTTACAGTCGTACTTTCGATTTTCTCAGTCGTGGACATTTCTTGCTGTATCTCCAATGGTAATACCGGTATTTGCGTGGTTAATTTCGCATCCTCTGCATGCTTGTCCACGACGCTTGCGATTGTGGTCATTGTATCTTCAGTGTCATTCGCCGTGGCATTCATTTTATCAATTATCTTGAACAATTTCTCACCTTTATCTATGAACTTTTTCGATACATCCTTGATTTTCTTTCGTATCTCTGAATCATCCTGCTGATATCCCTTGGGCAAAGTGTCATCGGTTATATCATTATAGTGATCTTGCACAGCGTTTTCTTCGGCTTTCTCCGAAGTAGTAACATTGTTCATAGAATCTTCCGATTGTTTTTCGTCTCCTTTCGTCGGAGTTGTGCTAACTGCGTCAGACTCTGTTGTCGTTTCTGATTTATTCTTATCCGCATTATTCACAGTAGTTTCGGTTTTTTTAAATTGTTCTTCCAATGGAACCACTTTCAACGCCTCTTCGTCTTCCTCGGAACTTTCTCTATTTTCCTTTTCGTTTGCAATATCCTGTGCAACATTCTTAACAATATCCCTACTCATATCATAGTTATGCAGTCCATTGTGAATCCCAGTCTCTGTACTATTAACTTCAACAACCTCCAGCCCATCATTCTTAAATCCACGACCAACTTCATTCTTTTCCTCTTCTTTATCACCGGAGTTTTTCACATCGTTCAGAGAATCTTTCGAGTCAGTCTCGTTCGCATTTGGCTTCTTGGAAGACACTTCTACCGGGGATTTATAAGTAACGACATCTTCAACGTGCCCTTCGAAAGGATTCGGCGCATCCTGCTCGTCTTTGTCCAATCTGGGAGCTTTCTTCACTTCCTTTTCCTTTTGAATGTCCGGCAAGAAGGGAGACATGTCGTCTGCGTGTTTGTCATAAGTTGAGTCGAACTTCTCCGTAGCGTGTTCCACCGAATTCTCAGGAAATACTGCCGGATGCAATGGATGGTTGGTCGAATGATCTAAATTGTCTTCGGAGCGGACGGAATCGCCTGCAGAAACTACGTTCTCTTCCGGATGGATCGTCGAACGATGCAAAACTGTTTGAACTACTTCCGTGGAAGATCGAACTTTACTTTCTACGGCTAAACCTTCAGGAACACCGGTCGCTGATACATTGGACGACTGAACCCTTTGTTCGGGAATTAATTGAGGAATAATTGCATGTGGATCATACACTTCTGACATGTCTTCAGGTTTTGATATCAGCATAATATGCTCCTCTTCTGTATTGTTTTTAAGAGGCTCTATCAACGGTTCGACGTTGTGACCGAAATTCTTTGGTAATTTGGGGAAAACAGTGGTTGGCATGTGCTCGATAACGTTGGTCTCGTTGGTCTCGTGCACGCGTGACTCTGGCTGCACAATTGAAGAGTCGTCAGATAATACAGAACTTGGGACATTCTGTGATTTAGATTCTTCGTTGCTTGCTTCTGTATTATTTTCTACAACAGTATTCATTTCAGTAGTGTGTTCTGATTTAGTATCTGCTACAAGAGTAGTCGTTTCAGGGATCACAGTGGATTCATCAGAAATTGAAGATTGGGTGCTAGACAGAGAGGTAGAGTTAGATTCTGATGAAGAGTTCATGATTCCAAACTCCTCGTTATTTATGTTCATTGTAGTAGTTTTAACTGCTTCATCCTGTGCCATGTTGCTCTCAGTAACTTGTTCAACTTTTGGCGTTTCGTTAGAACTCATCGTTGTCGTTTTGTCTTCGTTATCATTTTCCATCATCGTTGTGCCAATTGTTGATTCTGAAAGATCTTCGGAAGACGAATGACTTGTCATTACAGCATCTTCAGTATCAGACATCAACGGTATCACTGGCAAGGCTACATCGTCTGGAAGTTTTTCATTGTTCAGCAACGTGGTTTCTTCGAGAATCATTGGTGTTGTGGTTTCTGATTTTTTATCTGTAGGAACATTAGTTGCAAAGGAATTCACTGAGGAATCTGTTTCTTTTATAACGCTGGGTAATTCAGTGGCAGATAATTCGGTAACTGTACCCTCAGATATTTTATTCATAGTCATGGCTTCTGTAGAATCTTCGAGAGCTTCTAGAGCTTCTTCTGCTGAATCCTTTGGCATCATTGTGTTTTGCGCTTCGGTAGGATGCTCAATGATAGCAGGCGTATTTTGAGGGGGCTTTTCATCAGTGGAAAATTCGAGTTCTCTGACTGATGAAGTTGGTAATTCACGTTCTGTAGCAGTTTCTATTTCCCCGGGTACTAATGTCGATTTCAGTGAAGATTCAAAGTCACCGCTGGGGTTTGGTTCAGTAACTGAAGCAGGTTCATTTGATGGCTCGGGTTCAGCGGTGGTTTTCGGTTCATCTGATTCGGTAGGCTGTGGTTCAGCAGAAGCAACTGGCTCAGTACTAGTCATAGTTTCTGTGGAAGATTCGGCATTATTCAGTCCTAATTCAGTCGGAGATTTTGGTTCAGCTGAAGGTTCCAGTTCAGCAAAAGGCTTGGATTCAGCCGAAGATTCTGGTTCAACAGAAGATTCTACTTCAGTAATAGGTTTTGACTCGACAGATGATTCTGAGTCAGTAGCAGGTTCTAACTTAGCAGAAGATTCAGATTCAATAGAAGACACTGGTTCTGCGGAAGGTTCAGGCTCAGCAGATGGCTCTGGTTCCGCAGAAGGTTCGGGTTCCGCAGAAGGTTCGGGTTCCGCAGAAGGTTCAGGTTCAGCAGAAGGTTCGGGTTCAGCAGAAGGTTCAAGTTCAGCAGATGGTTCTGGTTCCGCAGAAGGTTTAGGTTCAGCAGATGGTTCAGGCTCAACAGATGGTTCTGGTCCCGCAAAAGATTCAGATTTATCTTTTGATTCGGTAGTGTAATGATCTAAATAATCGTGCATCGAATAATCATGCTCTGAATGATCATACGTCGAATGATCATGTGTTGAATGATCATGATTCGAACGATCGTGTGTTGAATGGTCATGAGTGGAGTGATCATGTGACGAATGATCATGAGTTAAGTGATCATGTGACGAATGATCATGAATTGAGTAATTATGCTCCGAATGATGCATCCAATGTCTTGAATCAGATTCCCCATTGAACTCACGATTCTGTTCCATCGTAGTCGTCTGTGTAGGTTTCATTTCCGGCAACGAATCATGTGGACGCACGTGCAACTCGTGTTCGTCAACTTGTGGTGAAACATGTCCATCGTGCGTTGCTTCCGTACTGAAGTCCAAATGATCCCAATTATCAGGTCTCCTAGGTTCGAATATCGTACCAGGTCCTCTACTCCTTCCCTGGACATAATCCGTATTAGACACTGATACTTCGTCATCCATTTCGACGTTGCTCAAATCATTCTCGTCGATACAACTCTTCTCGTCACTGTCCAACATCTTTCCAGCTCCACAAGAGCAAATGAACAGACCTTTCGAATAATCGTACGTACACTTTTCCGCACACCCAAGATTTCCACTCCGACACTCATCAACCAATTTGTTCACTCTTAAACTACTCAGATGATACTGTCCAACCGTGTTGCCACTTTTCTGCAGCGTTGCTTCGATCATCTGCTGCATTTCTTCGGGCATCGAACGTGGTGGATAGCTTATCCTAAACCTCACTTCACCGTCCCTGTTTATGTCGTACACCTTGACGACTGTATCGTTGTCCGCCGGCTGTTGCAATATATTCTTTAAATGTTCCTCTATCTCCGAGCTAACTTCTCTGTACACCCTCGACTTAGGATCGCCGAGTTCGTCGTTCCAGTGCAAATCGTCTAGTTTTAACACACCATCCAAGGCGCTTGGCACGTTGTCGTAGATGGTTTCGTCGGTTGTTGGCCAGGGTGGGGAGCTTGATATTGCAGGTGGTGGACTCGATGGAGGGTTTTTCATATATTCTTGACTACCTGCGGTTCGCACGTCGCTGAATTGCCGGGAATTGGTTTGTTGAAGATTTTCCAGAGGTTCAGATGCCTCTTGCGTTAAGATTACTCCAGCTAGGACAGAATCAATCGTTCGTGTTAGTTATTTTTTTTAATTCGTTCTTTATGTTTTTTTTTTTTTTTTTTTTGAGGGAGGGACGAAGATTTTAGATTTTTGATAGATTTGATAAATTATAATTACACGTTAATACATAATAGATCAAGAAAAGAATTAAATTTTATTTTTTATAATATCTCTTAATCGATATTAATATTATACCGTAAAGTCGTGCTATTTTTGAGCGTATAATCGTTGACTATCAAACCACTATTTTATCGTACCATTTTCGCAAAAAAAATTTGTAAATTTAAAGTACGTTTGAAGATAAATAAATTAATAAAATTCAGTTACTGAAGAAACTGCGCGCTTTAAAAGATCCTTACTTCCGGCCAAAATGGCAATGATGACAGCAATCACTAGGATCGACAATCCACATCCCCAGCAAGCCATCCTTCTCCAGTACGAGCTCCTCGATCTCTTGTCCTTCGTTACATAAAGTTTCTCGCCCCTGTAACACATGTTTCGCCGATAATTAACAACCATGATCATCAGTTTTATGAATTCACCCTCATCCTAGACCCAAAAGAAGCATATTTTGTACAGCACTGTGCTTGTCAATGTTTCGAGACCTTCTTCAGCTACCATGGTATTAGAAGCTTCCCTAGACGAACAGACACTATATTCTAAACGATTCGTCGCGGTCGTCTGATCTTATCATCCCCCTCCCCTGTCCCCTTCTCACGATATTCACAATTCATCGTATTCTTTCTCAATTCATAAAACTTAATTTCACAACCGTTCTGGAAAGCAAATGGAAGTTCGTTTTCTCGCGGCCAGTGTCCACGTGTGGGGAGTCTGCTTCTGAGCTAGTGTTGCAATCGTTTCTTTGTGAGTAAATGCACGTTAGAGTGTATCGATCTTATCATCCTCCAATGATAATGATACTGTGTGTAGCAACTACAAGACTCGTGAATCCTGAAGCACCAATCTTATATGCGCACAAAAAAAAAGAGAGAGAGAGAAAAAAATCTAGCGAACTAACATTCTTCAGCCTGTCTGCTTTCTAGCTGGTTTCTAGCTGGTATCATCGCACTGGTGCATTTTGCAAGATTTTGGAAAATTTTGTGAATTTGCTTGTGGCTAATTCTGTCGCTTCTATGTCGTATCAGGCTCAGCCATTGCTATTGGTGATTAAGAAGAAAGGAAGAAAGAAAAAAAGAAAGAAAGAATAAAAGAAAAATAGGGGGAAGTAGCAGGGGTGTAAGCGGGGTTAGTTCGCGAATCGTGCGCATCCACCATTTTCGCGTTCATCGATCAGCAGTCTCTTTCTCTTGCCCCGTTCCTCATCCTCGTAAGCATCCTTCAATGTACCTGAGGGCTGTCAGCCAGTGGGAATAGTCGACCAGTCCGGCGGCAGGGTCTCTCAGGCTGAGTCCCTCGCGGCCGACGCCGGGGCCCAAATCAAAACGCACTCCAGCCACGGTTGTTTCAACCTCGGCCTCGGGACCCCTGCTAGGTATCGTGACAACAGAAAACACCGTCTCTAACTCTCTACTCGGCTTGCCGCTGGCCTCTGTCTCACACGTACACGTACGTATCGCGTGTTTGTGACGATGTGTAACTACGATGTGTATGCGTGTCTCACGTGTGGTGGTGGGCTATAACCTCGCGGTCAGCGGCGGGTGAAGCTACATATATACTGTGTGTCTAACGTTACGCTAGGCGAACGATCTCGCATGGGGCATGCAGCATGTTGTTTCGTGGTTTGCGTGTGATCAGATGCGGCAGACTTTGTTCCTATATCTTTCATCGTCTTCTGTCGTTAATTCTGATTTATTGGGAGAAATTTTGATTAATTTTCAAGTGTATTGACGGTGGGGAGAGTGTATTGTTACAGGTGAGATTCGATCTTTGGCTCTGCATTTCTTTATCGGAGTCTCTGCGTTCTAGGTTTTTTTTTTTTTTTTTTTTTTTTTTTTTTTTTTTTTTTTTTTTTTT
>CAJDYZ010007749.1:28114-40243 GCA_903986555.1 Heterotrigona itama
GAATTGATTTAAGGTATACGCGGACGAATGATGCGATTTTGTCGAAATTCTTCACGTAGGTAATGCTGTGACAAGTACTTTCATTGTGGAACATTTTTACAGAAAAATTTCTGACGTTATTGTATGTAGCAGCATCGAGGGAAAAAACCGCAATGATGTCACGGTACTCGTCTGTACCAGATTTCAGGGAAACAGAAATTACCAGAAATTGTTGAATTACGAATTTCATGTTAGAAAGTTCAGCTAGAAATTTGTTATAATATAATAATGTGTATTTTCGCACGATAATCATTGTTCAACGTTAAAATTTACATTCAAAAAACGTTCCTTTCTAATGAAAAGGTACAATACCTTATTTTCAATAAGATAAAAATGGTAAAAGGAGAACAGTCGTGTATGCCCCGTGCGAAAATAGTTCGAACTATTTCTCCGTGCATTCCTCTGCATATTGATGATATTCGCATATAATCCGCGCAGGCATCTCGTACGGCCGCGCTAAACGAGCAAACAGCATAAATCAACTTGCTACGACTTTTTCTAAAGAGATCTTCGAAATATGCTTTTTTTTTTTTTTAAATCATTCCCGAACGCTAATCTCGAACGAGAAGCAAGCAATAAAGAAGAAAGGGAAAGAGAGAAAGGCAGGAACAGCTACGCGACACCACTCAGCTCTTGCAGACTAAAATATTATTCGATCGAATTAATCCTTTGATAGCGTGATAAAATGTCGGAGAATTCAGGCTATCTCTTTATCTCTTATCAAGGACGCTTCTGGCTAATTAATTGACCAACTAATAGTAATATTAGTGAATTGACAAGTTACGAATAACACTCTTTTAAGTAACCTATATTTTGTAAAATTTCGTTTGTTTTATTATGTTATCAAAACTTTAATATCATACTGGTTTAAATGTGCCAAAGATACACACTTTTAATTTTTTTCATAAGAATCAACGTTCATGGTAACGTTTATAATGCGAGTTTTATAATATTCGATGGTTAGCTGAAACTGCAAAAGACTTAAATGGTTCTTTCTTCTTCTCGAGGCAATGGAGATAAAAATTATTCGCGATGAATTATAAAGTAATTCGAGGCCGACGTAGAGTTCTACTTCTGACGAAGGACGGTCATTTCTGCAATAGACGGTCACTCCTGCGTTTTGCTATGAAACGTTGTGACATGTTCGTTTCGCAAGCGCCTCCATCGGTGAACGTAATTCGCAACGTCTGGCGACTTTTGTTCGTTCAGCCGGTATCCGCAATATTTTTACTTCTTTTTTCACTCGAGATATTTGCATTTCCTCCGTTAGCGATTATACTTGCAATCGTGTGCAGTTTTTTTAATTGAAAACCAATTATAACCAATTGAAAACCAACATAACATTGAGATAATTGCCAATATTTGTTTGTGGTTCAATTTGCCAATTACGGGAATATTGTCTGTTTAATTTTATTAATTATCAATGCTTTTGCCCGAAATATTATTGTTGAAATACTAGCGTAAATTCTTATTTAATGAGTAATTTGTTCTCAAACTAGCCTCTAAAGCTTTGAAATCTTCTTTGATAGCTAAGAATCTTAAAGATCTCAAAGCTTTTGAAACTTTCTTTAATATTTGAAAATTCGAAAGTTTAAAACACGTGCGTTGATCTTCGTTTTAAAGTTCTTGCAAAGAAGAACACTGTTTCTGTCGCCCAGATATTAGCATAGTGCAAACGCGTAGAATCTAGGAATACATTATACATGCGTAAGTCGGCAGGCGAAGAAATGTGGGACACGTAACAAGATGAATATTAATATTTCAAATCAGATTTTGAGTTTACGGGGGAGGATGAGGAATTACTCTCTGAAAAATTGATACATCCGAACGATTTTTACATTTTATTTTTCGAAAAATGTAAATCTTTCTTCAGGTTAATTTACGACTTGGACGTTTAATCAGTGATGAAATTAATTCAACGTTTTCTCACGTCGTGATTTCAAGCATTTTTTAGAATTTAGCAACACGTTGTTTCTTCAATCTGTATTCAATCAGCGAATATGTCATTTTAATAACTAAACGGAACGTAGTATGAATTAAACACGGAACAGAAGCGAAATAATTTTTATACCTCGAATATTCCAATCGCCATTGTCCTCCGTTACATTCATAATTATCCTTAAACGCAATTAAGAGGAATTTGACCAAACGATATATTCTATTCTATGAATTCAATGATACTCTTCTGTTTTCCAATTCATTAAGAATCGTAAGAACCAGAGATCTCTTGAAGAGTCTTTCGAAGATTTTTTATACTAAAAAGAAAAAAAAAAAGAACGAAACATTCTGAAACTAAGCTCTTGACGAAGAAAACCAAAAGGAATTATCTGACGATGAAATCTGCTCGATGTTCGTCCATCATATTTCTTTGCTAATAAAAGATTCTCGAGCGATCTCGCAACGCCCCGGACTGGTGAACACGATCGAATGTTAAACAGTAGCTAGGAACACAGAGTAGAGGAACATTTTTCTAACCGTTCGTTACCTGATGTACTTTCGATGCTCGTTCACCGGAACGAAGTACTCCTCATAGGGATCAGCTGGAACCTCGCATGCCTCTTGACCCTTCGTCTGGAGATTGTTGCCAGCGTAAGGCCTCATCGAGACCAGCTCCAGGTTCACTGCCTCGATCTGCTCTTTTTTCCCATTGTCTATGGAGAATGGAAAATTATTGAAATACTGACTGGCAGCAGAGGCTGGCAGCCTGGGATCAGTTTGGAATTTTTATCGAGAAAATTTTATCTCAAAGTTGCAACTCGTTCAATGAGAATTAGCAACTTTTGTACTAGATCAGTTCTTTAGTTCTTTAATTTTCCTAAGCTTTCTGAATTTTTTTCTTTAATTCTTCGAAATTAATGCTAATTATGTTACGCAATTTTGTAATTGTAACGCTCTCTATTTTTAATTATAGAATTTACCATTTGCTTTTCGCACTTTCTTCTGTCTGCCACTGCAATTCAAATTCGTATAGAAACATCTTCGTAACTTCTTGATAGTATTTAACATTTTTTTTCAAACACTCTAATAAAAACTTCTGTACTTTGCATACCTATAATCTTTTTAATCGTTATTAACTTCAGTCACATTGATCATCATCTAGTAATTCAGAACATCTTAGTATTGAAAAAATGCTATTCATCTTAGTTCTTAAACGATTATATTACAAATAAGAAGCCGAAGAACGAAAAAGTTACCTCATTTCACTCTTACATTTGTAAAATATTTAACATCATTTAGCAATTACTTCACAGCGTTGTAAAACGACTCGCATTAAGTCATAATTTCAAAGAAAAAAAATATCATAATAGTTTATGTAATCTAAGCACTCTGTTTTATGTAATTAATGACGTATCATACGTCCATAACTAACAGTCTTTTTCTTTTTTTTAATGCAACAGCGAGTATGGTGGTTCCAAACTCGTGTGTATTGAATCGCACACGTTATAATACCTTGTACCAAGTTACATAATTTACAGGTGTGGAAATTACACGTGGCATTAAAGTATTTACTTATGGGGCGGAACCTCGCGTGCTGCGGAATCGATGTTAATAGGGAAAGAAGTTGGTTAATTACATGTTTACGCGGACGTAGTTCAAAAGTCAATGTACTCTTATTGAGCAACGTCCTTCGCTCATAACTTCGCGTAGCATAGGTTCTATCATACGAGCAGAAAATAGTTGACATTTCCTGGCGGCGGTTGATGGTTATCACTTTTTTACGAGTTAACGTTCATGTAACCAAAGTGCTAGTTTTTCGTGTAAATAACTGAAATATTAACCGAGAGACGAAAAGAAAGAAGGGAAATTTACCGATGTATTTTAGTAAAGACGACTGTTTATAGATTATAAGAAAATAAAAGTAAAACTACTTCAATTTTCTATATTTTCTACTAGACAATGTAATCAAGTTGCATCAGATTAGTTTCTTTCGTTAAATTCGAAATGAAGAAATTCTTATTTTTTTAAATGGAAGCTCAGTATTTTTAGAAATGATCTGAAACCTAAGACAAACGAAAAATACAACATGCTGCCTATTTTTGTTCACATTTCGAGCCAATTATTACATAGAATACAATAATTTATGTGAAAGGTCTTAAATCTACGATTTTTCTAAGATTTTTATCATAGACAAAAATTCCAATTTTATCAAACTTCTTTAATAAATTATTTATAAGGATACATTGTTCGAAATGTGAAGGTACTTCTTTGCAAGCTGGTCATTACGTATAAGGAACTTTCATGCACTTTCTGCATTTCACCGATCTCGAACAACTTTTTCTTGGCGAACTGTTCGCATTGGAGCTGGTGATAGTAATTAACGATCGAAAGTTTGGCTCGTCCTGATCATATTTGGTAAAATTGTGCGATCAACGGTAATTTCAGCGACTGTAATTTCTATTTTGCTTTGAAATAGTTCCATCTGATGTTTGACAATTTTATCTTTATTATACTTTTGAAATATGAGTTCTGGAAGAATTTGATCAGTTGCAGCTGGAATTCAATCTTTCGATTGCACCGTACCGATGATTTACAAAGATCTCGTTTCATGTTTCAAGTTTTGAGGTTTCAGTCGTTCAATTTGCAATTCTATGCGCTCGAAGTGTTTACAGAAATTCAGGAAATTGTTCGAAACGAATTGACTTGATCATCATCGCTTCGTTCTTCTCTATACGTACATACATTTTTATTATGAAGTGTATGCAAATTTTTTTCTACGAATGAATGAAATTGAATGATTTGTAAGATAATGGATACGAGAATACGAAACTTTTAAACATGACAAAAATATATCTCTTAATAAAGTACTTTTTCATAGTCTAGATTTAATTTTTAAAAATATACTTGAGTAAAATTCAAAATCCCTGTCCAAGTTCTCAAGCGAAATGAATTAAAGAAGCTCAAATCGAAGAATTACTTAAATTCAATTGGTCAAACGCAATCGCGTTGCATGGTCTTCATCTCAAAGTACTAAACGTTCAATTCACGTGCAGTTCAACACCAAATTACAAAACCAATAATAATTCCTGAATCCATTAGAAATTTCGTGGCAACAACTCGGTCAATCCAATGGAATCAACCGAATTACGTTATCGCAGATGCACAAGATACCAAACTACCAGCTCTTGAAATAATAGATTCAGATTCGAGGCGTCTAACAATCTCATCGTGTCTCACTCCAAGCTGATTTATTATTCATCGAACGCGTACGAACGAGATTTACGCGAGTTTGTATATGCCAAATTGTCGACGAATCTCGTCGTTTGCGATGAAGCTGGTGGATCGCGGTTACGCTTTGCGTCACGCGCGGATTGCGTGCAGAACGAGAGGAAAAATACAACAACACGGGCCACGTCCACGTGTTTGCTTTTTGTCGCGAAGAATTTTCGCCGTGTCGTACGGTAAAAGCCTGCGGTCTCTCCGTTTGCGTAAATCTTGCTCCTTTTCTGTTTCTTTCCCCACTCTTTCGTCTTTCGCTTCTCTTGGAGCATGTTGCAGAAATGGAGAAAAAACGAAAGTGAAGTCGAACGAACGATCGTGGCAACGATCTTTTAAAAGTTAAACTTTCCAAATGAATTGATCGAAGTATTTTCTTTCCTTTATTGAAGGAATTGTTTCTTAGTAAATTCGAGACGAGATAATTATTTTCAAAATTTAATTCAACATCTTCAGAATGTTATTCTGTTTAACAAACTTTATCTTTATACATTATTAAATGTTATGGATAAATTATGATAAAATTCAAGCTTCTTAATTCATCTAGCAAATCTAATCTAATCAAGTTTACCTTCGGGATAAGATAATCGTGAAGGAATGGTAATTTAACAAAATTTTTATTTGATGTTAAAATATTCATCTTATAGTAGATCATATAGCAGATTTTCTAGATATCTATTAATTCATCGTTCACATCTGACACTTTGAAACCAGATACTTTGTCAAATCATCAAGCCATAATAATCCGAAAATCCGCGATCATCGAACAGCCAGAAAATGTCCATAGTCTAATTTCCATCAAGTCGCGAAAAAGCAATTAGAAACGAGCGACAATAAACTTACCATTAATCTGCACGCTGGTCGCGCTGTTGTTCAAGAAACTGGCGTCGTTGTTGTTGCCGTTCCCGTGAACGCCGTTCATTTTCGGCTCGGCGACGGTCTTGTCGTTGCTGTCAGGCAGCTCGATCTTCGTCTCGGTTCTGTAGTGCGGATCGGGGCTGGTGTTTCCGGCCTCCGCGTGTTGCTGCGACGCGAACTGCGTCCGATGATGCCCGTTCTCCACGGGGCCGTCTTCCGTCTTGCGATCGTGGTCCAAGGTCACTTGCTGGTCATCGCTCTGGTTCGATTTGCACGCGCTATCGTCCTCGTTCGCGAACGCCGGATTGTCTATACCATTGTCCGCCATCTCGCGATACGCCTCGCCGAAAACTGCTGGGGCCCTCAGGTGATCACGATCACCCGCTGTCGACTCTCATGCGTCTGTTGACAAAAAGACATTTGTACAAATAAGAACGGCGTTGGGACGTTTTCGAACATTTGCTCAGAAAAAGAAAGACGGCAGTATTATTCTGTACTATTTTACAATTACTTGTTATTTCATTTTATAATTATTGTATCGTATTACCAGTACGAAATATTTTATAATATATAAATTATTTATATTGTATAGATATTTTGGAAGGAAGTAGCAAATCTAATAGTAGTTTTTGGTAAAACGATCCGTTGCGAAGAAATTGGGTAGTTTTTCATGATATTTTCAATTTCATATATTAGGGGCACCCAATGAGTAATGTCGTTTTTTGATACTGTACAAAATTTCACTCTATTCAAGATTAATACAGTTTTAATCTGTAATATAATTTAACAATAAGCACGCTAAATATATTTAACTAGAATATAGGTTATGTTACAGTAAGTTAAATTATTCTTACTAGATGGCTAAATTTGAAGGATGGATACTCCGAATATTTTCTGAAAAATTATCAACAGAGTTCGAAGAATCTATTCTAACGTTGCCAGACTGTTCTGCAGTAGGAGATGAAGATTGATGCTGCGTTATATATGTGAAAAATGTCCGTTTCATCTGGTTGCTGGTTGATTTTTCTTAGTTCTGTTGATGATGCATAGACAGAAATCGAGTTGCATAAGGAAATCCATTAGCGAGTGGCAGTGATGTAGAGCGTGTTCTGTTTTGAAAGGTAGAGAACGAAATGCAGTTGATGGAAAACGTACCGGATCGTAATTCATTTATTTTATTTCGGAGTTGTAATGATTTTCTTGCCTTTGATTTCGAAGCAGTGTGAACTTTTAACTGATGACTTGCATGTGTGTATGTTACAGAACGCTCCAATCATTAAAACTAGTAGCTATCAATTTTAATCAAATATCTTAATATTTATGATACTAATTGTACGTATAATGTCTGTGTACTGTATAGAACGGGTGAATAAAATTTTCGTTGTACAACTGATGAATAATTGAGACGTAAAAGTAGTTGATTGCAACTGGAAACTACAGACGAAGATTCAACGTTTTGAGTCAGTTCCATGTTATAATATCAGAAACTCTTTAAAATTGATTGTAGGATTAAAAGCTAGCACACTTTATATTTTCTTACATTGTTTATGTAAAGTAGAATGTCATTGCCGAGGTGGAATTTTCCAAAGTGATGCAAAAAACGAAAATGTAAATGTACTGTCCATAGTCGAGAGGCGAAGTCGTAGAATATTTACGTTCCTCAGTCGTGCAATAGCTATCGAAAGCGTAACACTCGTGTGAAATACAGTCGGTTAAATGCACATTAACATTAATATTAAAAATGGGTCGCAAGAAAAAGTGAAATCCAGTTGAAGCATACACGATATTGAAATTAAACGAAGAACATCATTCTGTGACAAAAGTAGCCAAAACAGTGAACATAAGTGGTAAAGTGAGAATGAATTTTCTAAAAGATTCTTGGATAATTATGGAGAACGTGCTATAGTACGGGAATATTCGACATCTTTTGAAGAATTGTGAACATTTGAAACGACAAAATCGCAACAAAAGCCTTGGTTGAAGCAAAAGCTGTGCTGTTTGCAATTCGCAGAGAAATATGTGTAAGAATATATGAATAAGAAATGGCGAAGAGCCACCAATGAAAAGAGGTTCAATTTAGATGGCCTCTAGTATTATTATCGTGATTTAAAGAGTCGTCGACCCATGCGAGACGATGGTATAATGATTTGGAGAGGTATTAGTTACTAAGGTAAGATGGAAATAAAATTTATCACAGGAAAATTAAATATTAAAAATTACTAATAAATTTAAAACGATTGACATATTCGTTATATAAACAAATTAACACGCATGCGACACGAATTGCCGGAAATGGCATTTCTCAATATGATAACGCAGCCGTGCACACCGCGAAAACAATACTCTTGCAAAAATTCGTGTTTTAGAATGGAAAAGAAAATTCTTTTCTATCCTAAAACTGAGAATATAAAGAAAATTCGCGAAATTTTAAGCAGTACGCCTGTACTTGGTCGCTCGTCTAAGCTCTTTGTATCCCCTCTGCGCCACTGTTTCGGTTCCTGCGAACTTTCCATCGCCCTTTAGCGGGAGTCACGGTCTCTCCTCCAGTCTTTCTTTTTTTTTCTTTTCTTTTTTTTTTTTTCGTCGATTTTACTGAAACGTCGCGCCAAAAGGCTCGAGACAAAAAAGGAAGGAGAATAAGTTACGGCTTTCAAAAAGCCGCTCTCGCGTGCGGCACGATCTTTGTCTCTGTCGAGAACCTTTTCATTATGACAATTTGAAAATCATCAAGAGCGAAACCTCATAATTTGATACAAACTGATCAAACAATGAGAAAGAACCTATTACGTTTCATTTGAATTGTACTTATTAGTGAAATGTGTGTAACGTCTTTAAAATGCTATACACAGTGGTATTCGCGCTTCATTATGTTCATATTTTGAGACACGCTTTTCTGAGAGATAAAAATATTATAATTGTATGTTCGATTTTCTTAAATATAATCAATTACAACTTAACTCTTAATTGATATGGTTAGATATTTAAGATCTTACGCTACTTAACCTTGTTGATTTTAATATGATTTCTCTATCAGAGAAAATCTTGTAAAATACAAAAATTAAATTTTTCTTGCCTTTCCTAAATTCTTATTAAATTTCCAATGATATTATTTGAAAGTTATCACATAAAAGGACCAAAAACTTTGGTATTTCTCTGAAATTCCAAGACGCTCTAAAGTTTAAAATTTGTTTTATTTATTTTTAATTGATCTGAGAAAGAGTATAAGGAATCCCCCGTGGGAAAACAAAGATGTATGCAAATACCTTTCTGCAGCCACTGTAATTGCAGTTGAAAATTTCACGCCATAATCGTCTATTGGTAGCTATTTCGCGCAGTCCGGATAAAATTTAATCTCAAAACGCAGAAACTCTTTTGTGCTGACCGGAAAAAATGCTATGACGCTGGTACTTCCTGCAGCAATAAGCGAAGGATAAAAAGTCCTTACCACTAGGATATACAGGGTGGATCGAGTGAATCGAAGAAACTACATTGAATTATTCTTTGAACCTCGAATAATAATACTATCTCCTGTAGCAAGTTGCGTAAAGATTCTTCGGCAGATACGAGATGATTTGTTTCTCGTTCTCCGGCGAAAGAATTCGAGTTCCGCCTCGAACTTAAAAACCACTGTCTCGATATCGAAAGTGAAGAAACACAGAAGAAAGCGTAAAAGCTTTTGTTAGTGAGAATGAACCTTCGTACACTGGACGAAAGTTAAGATCGAACTAATACTAATACCATCGCCTCTTCTCCATGGTTTTCATTTATTAGTTTAACATCTAAAAATATAATGTGAAAACCAAGATTTATTCGACAATGAAAAACTTTTCAAGCATCTCGTACACTAGCTTTAATTTCAACTTTTCCTGACTTTTTCATTTTCCATGAATCATCCCTTTCTGAGCTTTCCAAACTCGCCACTGAACTCTCAGATCTTCGATTTTCTATGAACTTTCCAAACCTTCCATTTCAAATAGGAAATAAATAGATTTAGATTAGGTTTAAGTTAGCCTTAGGTTTTGGATCAAATAAGTTTCCTATTTGATTATTATCTTTATTTTAATAATTATTTATTTTAATAATTATTTTAATAATTATCTTTCACATTCGGCTTCAACTTTTACCTGTATTATCAACTATTTATTCTTGCCTGTATATATGCAAATCTCCTATAAATCTCGCAATCAATTGACTTCGATGCACACCCTAACTCATAAAAATTTATCTACTGCCCGTTCTAAGTCAAAGTTTTTTTCACGAATTATCCAGTACTGAGGAATTGTCAGGACACCCTGTAGACCACGGTCAGACGGACGAGCGTGTTCCACGCGTGTACGTGTAAACGTTGCAGGCATATACTGCACCGAAAGCGGTTGACCCTGAGAGAGGCAGGCACAAAGGACTGATTCACCCCGGGGCCAGAGTGGCGGAGTCCTCTTCTCGGTGAGCTCGACGTTGCTACGGCGTTCACCTAGGTCGACTTCGTCAAAGCTACGTTCTCCTCAAGTGACATAATCCCACTAGTCTGGCTGCCAGACTAGTTTTCCATTTGACTGCCGGTGAATCGTAATTGGTAACGTAACCTGTCGATCACGGGCTAGAGGTCCCGCTGTTGGCAATATTTCGCGAGTTTCTCGATGGATGAAGCTCCTCGACAAGAGAAATCGAGATATTTGTTCGTCGTGATTCTTTTGTATTTTTCGAAAGAATACTAAAATTCACGCACGTCTGGTTTCCTCTTGATCCGATTTCATTTCCCTTAAATTTCTGTCGAATTTTTTTAAGAATATTGGTATCTGTGTTTGGAAAAGTACTAAGTTACGAGCGTATGTTTAATTTCTTTTTAACTCCTTCAAGGATTTTTGAAGATGTACGTGTACACATTTAATCAGTTCCTTTAATGAAAGATAATCTCAGTGAGTATGATGAAAATATTTTTGGCCGTACAAAACCCTTTTACGGCTGGGTAATTCTAATTTTCAGTAC
Source organism: Heterotrigona itama (assembly GCA_903986555.1). Classification (NCBI taxonomy): domain Eukaryota; kingdom Metazoa; phylum Arthropoda; class Insecta; order Hymenoptera; family Apidae; genus Heterotrigona; species Heterotrigona itama. The sequence goes on from CAJDYZ010007749.1 coordinate 39,212, forward strand.
TCTCATTCGCGTGCACTGTTTTCCTCGGAAAAATAAAAGATAATTATCTTTCTTCGACCTTGGTAAATTCGTCCCTGAAAGCATCTTATCCTGTAGAAAGGGTAATTGTTTTTTCAGCTTTTCGTTGCATGGAACGTTTTCGCGAAGTGCAAACTTAATTTAGTAATTTCTCGTTGTTTCATTTATATTCGTTTCAGAATTAATTCTATCGTTTATAGTTTGAGTTTGAATTGTACCTACGTTTATGTAGATTAATTTTACCATTTCTCTTTAGTTTACGCATATTATAATATACATGTAATTTAATTTTCGTACAGATTAATATTTTTATATATAATCTTTTAATTTACATGTTTCAATTACTTCCAATATTTCACGAAAATGTCCGCTTGAGTGAAAAAAGTTTTCTGATAATAAAAAACTATCACGTAGAAATTACATGAAACGAATCCGAAAAGCGTGAAGATCAGAGTTAAATTCCTATTTTTCAATATCTTCCGATTAATTAACAAAAAAAAAAAAAAAAAAAAATCTGATAGAGCATGCAGAAACTGCAGATGAACAAAGTAAGAAAAAAAAAAAACGAATCGTAACGTTTTGAAAATTCATTGCATGCGCGCGAGTGATCGTCTGTAGAAACGTGTCAAATTTCCGCGAAATCACGATCGACGCGTGAAAAATACCGAATGACGAACAGAGAGAAAGAGAGAGAGAGAGACGTTGTGCTAATAGAGCGTAGTTGATTTTCGTTTTCGATCGAGCGGCTGGTATGCATAGATAATGTAGAAAAGTTGCGCAAGGTTTCCTGTCGATTACGATCAAGGTGAAAGTCTTCGAGCTCGCCAGAGCGAAACGTTATCAGCCAATGAGGTTCATAAATTATATGCAATGTCCAGCTGAAGAATGTCCTTTAACGAGGAGCCTCGGGACCGTTTCTCCAACCTCGAAATCATTGTTCGAGGATAAATGGTTTCTCTCAGAGACGAGCTCGTTTTCATTACCATTTCATTTGTCTGTTTTTTTTTTTTTTTT